>BQNB010005464.1:64946-86120 GCA_026074375.1 Tanacetum coccineum | reverse complement strand
CAACTAAAGCAATAGCAAGCTTGTCGACTGGCAATGGTACTAAGTCCCATGTCTGAGTCTGATGCAATGCAGCAAGTTCCTCAGCCATAGCAACTTGCCAAAGCTGATCACAAACAGCATCTCTATATGACTCAAGCTTATGAAGACGATTTACAAACGGAATAAAAGAACTAAAAGAATCAGAATAACAAGAATAAACAAAGTCATCCCTCTTTGTAGACTTACAATTACGCTTTGGTTAACCACTTGGAGGAGGATCAACAACAATTTCAGTAGAGGTAGTGGTTTCTGGTATGGTGTCTGGTGTGGTTTCTGGTGTGATTTCAGGTGTAGTTTCAGTGGTTTTTGAGGTTGATCTGGAACAGGTTATGTTATTACGAGCGACAAAAGGTAGAGGTTCATGAGTGACATCATCAAAGGGGTCAACTTTTATAAGTTTAGATTGTGTCAAATTGTGTGAACTAGCAGGAACAGAATAATACGAAATGGCGAGATGTATACAACTTTTGACTGACTGGATCATAACAACGATACCCATTTTGATTAACACCATAACCAAGAAACACACATAAGGTGGACTTCGAAGATAATTCCGTACACTCAACATGTGGTTTTAGGACAAAACAAGTACATTCGAATACACTTAATGATGAATAATCAGGCAAAGCTCCATACGACTTTTCAAAAGGAGAAAAACTAGAATTATGTGCAGTTGGGATTATATTAATCACATACGTAGCTGTAAGAACCGATTCTCCCCATAATACACTAGGAACAACAACATACAATAAAAAAGATCTAGCCGTCTCAACAAGATGACGATGCTTCCTTTCAGCAACATCATTTTGTTGAGGAGTGTCTGTACAAGAGGTCTGATATATAGTGCCATCCGATTTAAGTAAACCAACAAACTCATTAGAAGTGTATTCACCCCCAAATCACAGCGAAAGCATTTAATGACTGTCGAATTTTGAGTTTTCACAAGAGCTCTAAATTCTTTGAAAACTGTAAGAAAATCAGACATACGCTTCATAAGATAAACCCAAGTATAACGAGTGAAGTCATCGATAAATGAAACGCAATATTTGGAACCTCCTTTTATGGATACAGGAGAAGATCATCACACATCAGAATGCACTAGATCAAACGGAGCATTAGAAGAGGAAACACTATTACTAAATGGTAATGCTGAGAACTTGGCAAGTTTACAACCACTACAATCAAAAATATCATGAGCGTCTAGCTTTCCCAACACTCCTGTAGATGCTAAAAACCGTAATGAGACCCAGGGACGTGACTCAAATGAGAGTGCCATAAATAAAATGCTGAAGAAGAACGATTTAACCAAAATGAAGAAAAATCCACACTAGACGATGATGTATCATGAATGTCTCTAAAGTGATCTAAACATAGAGGTCCCCTTGCCGGTGACCTGTCCCAACCAAATCATGTGTTTTTCGGTCATATATAGAACAATCCGTAACAGAAAATTTGACATCACATCTAAAATCACAAATTTGACTAACAGAAGCAAGATTTATAGTAAGACTTGGTATGTAGTAAACATAAGATAAAGCAACAGATGTTGTATCAACCAAACCAATATACCTGCTAATGGCATAGAATCACCATTAGCGACTACAATGAATTTCGAAGAAGTAAAATTCAATGAAATGAATTGTGACAAAAGATGAGACATGTGATGAGTGACACCAGAACCTAGTATCCATTTAGTAAATGAATATGCCAAACATTTATCAAACGAGGTTGACATAACAAGAGGCTGGATCATAGTTTTAAAAAGCGCGCCTAGGCTCTCAAGGCTCAAGCTCTAGGGCTTTTTTCAGATCGAGGCTCCGCACATGCACAAGGCTCACAAAAGGCGCAGAGTCTTGGGCTTTTGAGCCTCGAGCATAGGCGCGCCTAGGAAAGGTGACAAATCTTGAAACTTTGTTTTTCAAATTTAACATTCATCGACCTCATATGTTAATGAAAGATAACCTGGAAACTACCCGGAAAATAACTAAATCAAACTATTTGAGTGTTTGGTCGTTCAATTCAATTGTTTACATATATAGACTCATCCCTCCATTTTAAGCATGAGATAATGTAATCTCATCATGCCATGTATCTTGATACAATGCTTGATATTATAGTTTGAATTTGAACTTTGTTAGATGCATTAAGTATTTTAGTGTTATTTAAGTCATCATAAAAATATAAATTGTCGCCTGAACTATTAAAATTTTCTTCAATTCAATGCGTCTCATATTCAAAAAGCTCGCGCCTTGGTCTGAGTCTCGCCTCAAGGCTTCATAAGCCCTTTGCGCCTTAGTATGCCTTTAGCCTATCAGAACATTGGGCTGGATAGCTAGAAACTTCTTAAGTTGCTCAAACATATGTAAAAATATCTGAAAGTGCTCATACATGACTAAAAATTTCTCAAACTGTTCAAGTAATGACAGATTCAACTTTAAATCATTCTTTCTAATGTTTAACAAACCAATAAGGCCCAAATAAACTTTCTAGTTAGCAACAGGGACGATTCAATTTTACTAATAAAAAAATATATCTTTAGGCAATACCAAATTAGAACGGTCCAAAACAAATGTTATGGTGACGTGAGAGAATATTCACAAGCCATTACCAAAAGCCAATACCAAATTCCAACGATTGGAAACAAATGTTGCAAAAACAAAACTTACTTGAGGGAATATTCAACCGACGACGAACACCAACAAGTTTTACCAACAAACATGTGCAACCAAATAAATTCACGTATACAGATCACCGGCTCTTGATATCATGTAAAAACTAAGAAACAAACTAACTTGTATTATTTGATAGAGAATACAAAAGTATTTATAAGATAAAATAAAGATAAACCCTTAATAGCTAAGTGGACCGTGGGCCACTAACAAAACTAATTGTAAATAAGTTTAAAAATAAAGATTAGCAAATAAACACAAGTTGTAAACAACAATAACTAAGATGTACAAATAAGTTTAAAAATAAAGATTAGCAAATAAACACAAGTTGTAAACAACAATAACTAAGATGTACCGTCGTTTGACATGATCCTTAATTGCTTGAAATGCCGATTGTACGGGTTTACGTAATGTTGTTCGATCGTTTAGGCTACCCACTATCGTGACCATCAACGACCTTCATTTTTCTTGTCACATCAGCTTTTTCTCTCCGACGACCTACAAACGACTTTTAACCACTATAAGACGACCTACATTATAAAAAATATACCTTACAAAAATACACTTTAATTTTAATTTTAAAACAACACAAAAAACATCCTTCGCGCCTAGGTCGTGAGGACGACGAAGGTATGTAAAGGTCTCCGGAGACCTGAGCGGCGACCGACTCGTCACTATGGGGGCGACCGACTCCGATCAACGGCGACAGAGTCGGTCGGCCGCCCCATAGTGGGTAGCCTTATGAATCAAATACTAGTTAGCTCCTACGGGAATAGTAATCATCCACTATAGTGTCGCGCATCATAGTAACCTTATTTGCCAAGTTACGATTATATATCATGAGTTTTGTGCTTAGCACTTTAGCAGTGTCTCAATAGATAACTAATGGAGTAAACGGAATGTAAAAGTTAATTACCTCAATAATATCCAACTCTACCTATTATTACGCATTCCTTTACCTTTTCAACTTTCCCAAAGATTTTGGTTCACTAATATAAGCTTTCCTAATAGCACAATTAATAATTGTGGAACGAGAGTCAGATACGGTAGGATCTTATATATATAACGTAGGTTGTCCGACTTATAAACACCAACAAACCCTAATCATCAATCTAACAACTAGTTTGCATGATCAAACAAGTGTACATGATCACTAAACATTGTTTGATGGTAAATAACAATGTTTTGAGCGCAGATGTTACTTATAGTCTCTTTGGGCAGTGAAAATGTACATGACGATATATACAATATGTTTCCTTTATTCATTTATACATACAAAACATAACAAGACAAACCGGAACAAATATTATTGAACTGAAGATTATTGTAAGCTTAATAGATAAACATATATATTCTATATATAAGAACATAGATGTTTAGAAGTTTGACTGGATTTCACAAATCACCTTTTTGTCAACCTGGAAGGCCTTTGCAAGAGTATCATCAGAGATATCGGGGTTTGATCCAAAAACGGCATTTGCAATGGTAACGACACCTGGATTTTGACTGTTTAAGCTTGAAAGAGCAAGAGCATAGCCATTTCCAACATTTTGTTGAAAGTGAATTAGAGCTTTGGGAAAAATGAAAACATCACCCTTCTTAAGCCGTTTTGTGAAGAACTTGTTGTCAGGGTTAGTTGTGATAAAACCGACTTGAAGGCTGCCTTTAATTACAGTCAAGACTTCAGTGGCTCTAGGGTGATAGTGTGGAGTGTTAAGACCGCATGGAGCATAGTCTATACGTTCCAAGGAAATACCTAAAGTGTTGAGTCCTGGGAATATATCCACATTTACGGTTGTCACATTAGACCCAACCGCATTTGTTGTATTTCCCATCTCGCGTATCCCTTTGAAAAGGAAATCATCTGCTTTCACCATCTTTGGATCTTTACAAGCAAAACCGTTCTCTAGTACTGTGACAACACAAATAGAAGGCCTATAAGCACATATAAATATAGTTTATTTGAACTACGAGTCTAAGATGAATGTTATATAGAATTGATCTTTTACCTTTGCTATTACGGTCAGCCACACAGAAGTCCTGAAGAGGACTAGGATCGAAGGCCAAACTAAGTAACGAACATGTTGCCAACAAGAGACCAACTAAAAGGAACCCGGGCTTGATCATTGGTGAGAGGCAAATTAAAAAACTTGTTCTTGATTAATGCTTGGTAGCTCAAGAGATTTGTGAGATAGTGTGTAACTTGGTACCTTTTATAGTGAAAGAATTTGAACATTAAAGCAAGCATATGGCGTCTCGCCCTCTAAAAAAAATTCATGTCGAACGAGCAAACGAAAGTGTTGAGTGCAGTCATCAAATAGATCTTTAAATTATGCAACTTCTCTTCAACTCTAAATTAGATTTGGATATTGATTTAGAGTTGAGATCGATCTAGACCCAAAATTATCTAAAGATAGTCATTCATTTTTTCATCAAAAAAAAAATCTTACTTTCTAACTCTTTTTTAAAAATAAAATATCTTGCAAACGGTAAATCGTCAAACGACAAAAAATACACCATCGCGGCGAGTATTTTTTTATCTTTCAGTAGACGGGCACTCAGATATACTTCTGACAAACTTTTTCTATAGAGGGGCACTTCTATCAATATAGTTCGTCGAAAGTATATAGAAGTGCCCTCTATATAAAGATGATTTAGTTATCGTCGCGATTGTATGATTCGTTTTGCGTAACGATTAACGGTTTGTGAGATATTTAATTTAAAAAAAATATATGAAAGTGGATTTTTTTTAATTTGATAAAAAATGAATAACTACAATTTGTTCATTTGATGTTTAATAAATTTTGGGTATGGATTAAACTTTTCTCTACTGATGTATGTCATGCTTTCATTCTATTTAACACCAGCGTACCCGCGTATTGAAGTGACAGGTACCCTGTAATTAAAACCTTTTTTCAATACAATAATTTATATATGACAAAAAATTTAAGTTAAAATAATTTTATGCAATGACGAAATATTTCATCTAATACACATGTGCAAAATTGCGGCAAATAGATAGTCAGTAATGAGTAATAGTATGAAGATAGAATGTCATAGTGGTTCGTAACGACTTATATTCTTGATTAGTTATTAAACGTTGTGATAAAATTACTTACATTTTATATGCCAGAAAAAATTACACTTTCTAATCACAAAATATGATATTTTACATTTGCAATGTTTTCACTATATTGAATAAAAAAAAGTATTTTTCATCATCTTAATAAATGAATATACAAATATATATCTTCTAAAGTTACTTTTATGTATCTTGCTACTATTATCAACAATCTTTTGTGTTATGTTTGTCTCACATAGGTTTGAAATATAAAAAAAAGTGTTTATAAATGCAACGAAAACTCTAGTGTTCAAAAAATCATGTGAAAATAACTAAAAAAATATAACAATACTATACTTATTTAGGAGTAGTTTGGTTAATCGGTTTTGGTGGGGTTAGACGGATAGAAAACGAAAATTCATTGTTTGGTATTTTATTTATAACAGACATATGAGTTTTAACCCAATAATCTGAAGCAAAGACATATAAATGGGTTTTGAAGAATCTCATTTATTTAAGTCACATCAATTATCTCACTTACTTTCTCAACCACTCACTAATGTATTTTAAAAAAAATATGCTTTATCTTAATCTACTTAATAAATATATTTTTAAATTAATTATTAATATTTTCTCTTATCATTTTCTTTCAATTAAAATATAAATCCAAACCACAATATAAATTCAAATCTAAATCCAATACCTAAGTTTAAACACACCTACAAACCAAACGGACCCTTAGATCATAGACTTAGCACGTACTTTGCACATTTGCATCATTTGCCATTAATAGTTTCGTGCAAACATATACTCATAAGAAAAAAGTTTTTATTTGTAAGCGGATTAATTTGGTGAAAATTTCACGGAGTATCGTGGTTAATTATAAAGGAATAACAAAAAATTATTATTTTTAGAAGTTATAATACATAAGCTAAAGTTTAATTACACAATAATTAGTTATAATTAATACAATATTATGTTATTTGTCCTGAGTAATTTTAATTAATTGCAATAAATTATTATATATCATAAAATTTAAAAAGTAAACTACACGAATAGAAAATGTGTAAACTAAATTTTTAGGACTTCTACTAATAAAAATGCTTAGATACTTTATAGTAAATATTATATTTATAAAGTTTGTTTAATTGTTTAAAATGTTATTGCGATAAAAAAAATCCTTATGTTTGAACATATTTTCAACAACGTTCTCCAATGTGTAAAAGCATTTAAGTTGTTTGCAATAGTCAAAATATAATGTCGTATGATTCTTACAACCATAAATACGTAAAAGATGATAATTGGAATGAATCGTAGAATGAAATTTAAGCAATAACAAGCGTACGTGTACCAGCATATAACTTGTTTATACTCGAAAAGGAATAGTTAGATACTTAGATTTGTCAATACTTGATCTCCACACGCAAATGAATATTGTAATCACTACTTATCTATATATGGCTTACTAATAAATTGTTTGGTATGAGATAATAACATACATATTTTTTTCACACTAGCAAGAGGTTAAAGAGACTTTTTATTTGGATTTCTCATTTGATATGTTCTCTGTTTTTTTTTATTTAATGATAAAAGTGTTTAGCTAATAAGTTAAACTATTTGGTATTACCCTAACCTACATATTTTCATACTTGCAACAAGCAAGAGGAGCCTATATGTTGTTTTTGTCAACACTGATCACTGTAGTGCAAGTGTGTGTTATCATTGAAGAGTTGATTTTGCAGAGGTATTTCTCGCATTTTTGATATGTGTCGCACGCACGGGTTTTTTTTTTTGCAGATTTATATCTCTGATCTCATAAAAAGTGTTTTTATGCCGCAAATAAGTTTAATACTATGTGTGGTATGTTTACGCACTTTCTAACCTACAGTCTAATTTTTGTTCTGTGATCCTTTTTGTGTAGTCACTCGCCAATTAGTTAAAGGAGCCTCTTATTGTGATTTGTTTGTGCTCTGTTATCGTGATGGATCAGTGTGTTTAGATGGATCTTTCTTGTATCGAGTAGTCTTTTATTTTTTCTTGAGTGGTAAAGTTCTCCTTTATTGTTTTCAAGTCTATATTGGTTGCTCTATTTTCGTGTGTTTTAGTCCTACTTTCGTAGAATTGTTGTGTGTTTGTGATTTATGTTTATCTATACGTGTCGCACGTCTGATACTTCTCTGTTTTGTATGGTTCTTCTGTATGCTTAGAGATTCTTTGATATGTGAGTGCACATATGTGGATGTGAGAAGATAAAAAATTGTTTTTGGACCGTGATCCGCCAGTGGCGTATGCTTGTATTGCTTAAAGCCAATGTTATTTATACTGATAGATTTTTCTGTTCATATGTGTATTATAAATTGTGTGTGTATGTCCTGTTTGTTGTCTCATTTGTGCACGTAGATCATTATATTTAGAGTATCGCCGTGATTTGTTTTATCATGCAGAACAGTCAAGTAAGGATAGATGGATTTTATGTGAGGGTAAAGTCTTAACTATATGTGTGATATTATTCGTGGTTTAGCCCTTTAATTTGTTTGTGATTATGTTATCATACGTGCTTTGATACTTCTCGTATGTCATCTATGCAGAGATCTGATGATGTGCACAAAGGGATGCAAAAAATTGTTGACGTGGATCGTGCATGCTTAATTGCTTTTAGATTATTACTGTATTTTCGTTATGATAAAATGTGTGTAACCCTTTCTCATTCTTATCATATAATTTATTCAGATCTTATCTAACCGTTGTTATCATAACATTCATGTAAGGAAATAAGATTAACATTATTACAAGAAACCTCCCATATACTCTCGACAATTTAATGGAAAGTAATCATAATACTAAGATAAAATTTTCGTTCAAGTAGTGTGATTAAAAGGTTAAAATAAGTTTCTCCTTTGATTAAGTCAAGATTTTAGTACTCTCAGATGATATGTAAGGGAATTGTTGTAGAAATGATGATTCCTTCGAAATAACAAAGTTTTGAGCACATATGTTACTTGTAGTCTCTTAGGGCAGTGAAAATGTACATGATGATAAATACAATATGTTTCCTTTATTCATTTATACACACAACATAACAAGACAATCAAGCTGGAACAGATGAACCGAAGATTGTAAGCTTAATAGATAAACATTGTATAAGAACATAGATGTTTAGAAGTTTGACTGAATTTCATCAATCACTTTTTTGTCAACCTGGAAGGCCTTTGCAAGAGTATCATCAGAGATATCGGGCTTTGATCCAAAAACGGCATTTGCAATGGTAACAACACCTGGATTTTGACTGCTTAAACTTGAAAGAGCAAGAGCATAGCCATTTCCAACATTTTGTTGAAAGTGAATTAGAGATTTAGGAAAAATGAAAACATCACCCTTCTCAAGGCGTTTTGTGAATAACTTGTTGTCAGGGTTAGTTGTGATAAAACCGACTTGAAGGCTGCCTTCAATTACAGTCAAGACTTCAGTGGCTCGAGGGTGATAGTGTGGAGCGTTAAGACCGCATGGAGCATAGTCGATACGGGCCAGGGAAATACCTAAAGTGTTAAGTCCTGGGAATACGTTCACATTTACAGTTGTCACATTAGACCCAACCGCATTTGTTGTATTTCCCATCCCGCGTATCCCTTTGAAAAGGAAATCATCTGCTATCACCATCTTTGGATCTTTACAAGCAAAACCATTCACTAGTACTGTGACAACCCAAATAGAAGTCCTATAAGCTCATATAAGTTTAGTTTATTTATTTGACTATGATGAATTTTATATAGAATTGACTTTTACCTGGGCTATTTAAATCAGCCACACAGAAGTCCTGAAGAGGACTAGGATCGAAAGCCATAACAATTAGCGAAAATATTGCTAACAAGAGACCAACTAAATGGAACCGGGGCGTCATTAGTGAGAGGCAAAAAACTTGTTCTTGACTAATGCTTGGTAGCTTTAGAGATTTGTGAGATAGTGTTCAACTTAGTAATCCTTTTATAATGAAAGAATTTGAATATAAAAGCTAGCATATGATGTCTTGTCCTTTAAAAAAATTTCATGTCGAACGGGTAAACGAAAGAGTTGAGTGTAGTCATCAAATACATATGTAAATAATACATGCAACTTCTTTTAATTAATCGTTTGGTATGAGATAATAACCTACAGAGGTTAAGAAGTCCTTTTTGTGATTTGTCATTTGATACTTTCGTGTTATTTTATTAAATGATAAAAACGTTTAGCTAATAAATTGTTTGGTATTACCCTAACTTACATATTTTCATACTTGAAAAGGTGAGATGAGCACTTTTGGATTAGAGGTACGCGAGCAAATGATTAGTTGGATTTTATGTGAAGGTGAAGTCTTAATTATGTGTGTGATTATTCGGGGTTTAGCCATTTTTCTAAAATCAACTTTAGTCACTGGTTTTATTCTATTAAAAAGGGTATTTGTTGTTTCGTTTTTTATTTCAAGTTTGACTGTGTTTTGCTTGGGTTTCAAGTTATTGATCAGTTGTTTGTTCGAAATTGAGAGTTTAAGGTTATTCAAATTAATTTGATTTGCAAGAAGGGGTTTTAGCAGCAATGGGTATATTGCACAAGGCTTGTGCGGCTTGTCGGTAAAGTTGGTTAAGAAATAACTTGACAAGGTTTTTTGCAAGGTAATTAAAAAACGACTAGTTCTATAACTAGATTTGACATCGAGAAATTTGATGGGAAGAATGATTTCGGGTTATGGCAAATAAAGATGTGTGCTTTAATGGTACAACATGGATGTGATGCTGCATTAAAGACATTACCATCGGATATAAAAGCAGGAAAAATGGCTGGTTTGAAGAAGAAGGCCTATAGTACCTTGATTTTATGCTTGGGAGACTATGTTTTAAGGGAAGTTACCAAGGAAACAACTGTTACAGGAATTTGGACGAAGTTAAATAGTCTGTATATGACTAAGTCTTTAGCAAACAGACTATATCCGAAGAAGAAGTTGTACACGTACTATCTGAGTCCATGTACGAAACTATGTGATCATATAAATGATTTTAATAAGTTGATACTTGATTTGGCGAATAGTGATATCGTTATGAAACATTTGTGGAGACATTGTTGTATGGGAGGGAATCCTTGACAATGGAGGATGTTTTGGTGACTCAGAGTTCAAGGTAGTTGAAGAAAATAACTGAAGGCACAAAGGAAGAAACTTGTGACGGGTTATATGTAAAGAGAATGTTAGATCATTTAGGTAAAGTTCATTATGGTGGAAGTTCGTGGTTTAAGTCAAGGGGTAAAACTGATAAAGTCAAGTGCTTCATATGTCATTCAGAGGGTCATTTGAAGAGAGATTGTCCAATGAAGAAGTCAAGTGGGTCCGTTAGAATGGGGAAGCATGATCAAGATTGTGATTCTTTTGATGACAAGGGTAACGCCTACTTTGGAGAAGCCTTGGTGGTAGTCGGGAATGATGAGATGACTGAATTGGTAATGAATTCAGGTGGTTCTTATCATATGACACCTAGGAGGGATTTCTTATATGACTTTAAAAGTTTTGATGGTGGTTCGGTTCAGTGGGTGATAACAGGACATACACTATCAGAAGGACAAGGAAAGTAAAGATAGAGTTTTTTGATGGATCAAACTTTATACTAGAAGATGTTAGGTATGTTCTAGGGTTAATAAAAAGTTTAATTTCATTTGGTACTCTTAAAAAAGAGGGTTATATTGTGAAGATGCATATGAGTACAATCAAGGTGATCAAATGTTGTCAAGTTATGATGACTGGGATAGTGATGATATCAAATAACATCTATTTTATAGCATCATTTATCCCATATATTTAACCCATTTTGTATAATTATTGCAAAGAATTGTTACTTAATCGTTTATGTTTGAGAATTGCAGTAATTGTGGAGTACTTGGTGAATATTAGCAAAAGGCGCGCATTTTGGAGCTTAAATGAAGATATTTTGAAGATTACTATTCTGAAGACCAAGACGCCATATTCATCAAGGAAGATACGACGTATCCGTGTCTGCACTCACCAAAGACAACAAAGGAAAGAATATCAATACGCCGTATCTAGAAGAAGTCAATACGCCGTATTCAAGATATAGTATGCGAATATTCTGAAAGATATCAAACGTGGTCCCTACTCCAAAAAACTCTAATACGCCGTATCCAATCCCTTGGATACGCCGTATCGAATCGACTTCCAGACCTTATAAATACAAAACTCAAAAACGAGTTTTAAGTGTGCTAAATCATATTCTCGATACCTAAACCACAAAATTCGATTTTCAGAGGAGAAAAAGAGCAGAAGAGGTCTTGCAACGCATTCCAATCCATAGAAGACAACGTGTAATTTCTTATACTATTGTAATCGTTCAGTTTTTGGTATCATTCGTTAACTCGGTTAGTTTACCTTGGCTAAAATAATTACTCTTGTATTAATTATGATGTTTGAAGGCTAATACCTTTGGGTATTAGCTATTATTATGAAGATCTGAATGTTTGGTTTTGTTTATATCTCGATTGCTTAATTTATCGTTGCATGCTTGTTTATGTTTATCAATTTATACTTGTTTACGTGCTTTTGTATGCGACCTATCATTGAATTGGATCTAGTGATACGGATCAAGTAATGTAGATGTCGGGATAGCTCTCCATATAATGATTTATACATCTAGAACCATAGGATCACAAATATTGTCCTTCTAAAATCGTGCTAACGATACGCTTCTCTCTTAACTAGTAAAAGGAAACTGCCTTTGGTTTATTGAACATGTTGACTAGTAAGTGAATCTAGATAATTCAACAAGTAATGTTATGATTCCATTGGATAGTTGAACAAGCGGACTATTAGAGTATAAATTGCCATTAAGCAGTAAGTGGGTAAAGTCTCTATGAGCTAGAGTTTAACAAGATTACTATTGCTTTAATCCTTAAGATAGATTATAATAAGGTAATAAGGATGCTTTATGTGGATACTTTAATTGTGATAGAATTAATGTGTCTAGGTCTTAGGATGAAGTCCCGCCTAAGTCTAAGAATGATATGCCTCTTCGAGATAAGTAATCATTGCACTGAATAAACAAACCAACTTCTAATCGGATTAATGATGGCTAATACAGTTTTCTATCATAAGGCTTGACCGCTCTTTTATCTTCTGTTAATTTGCTTGCATGGGTTAAAGTGTCTTGAATTGATTGTAGTCACCACCAAACTCGTGCCAGTCTCTCAGGCTGAAACCCTCCTTTTACCTGTTAGAATTAGAATTAGAACTAACATAGGATTAGCATAGGTTTGACTTAGATTAGAATTAACTTAGATTAGATAAACCAAAATATAAATAAATTAAGAGATTTAACCTCGCTTCAAGTGTTCGACACCCTACTTACCACGAATCTACCACCGACCGGGTACACTGCCCGTTAAAGTGTTGTTTTTGGTTAAGTCGGCAAAATATAAATTTAAAACTTGAATCATAAAAATATACACCACACAACGACACATCAAGTTTTTGGCGCCGTTGCCGGGGAGTGAAAATTAATCTTGATTTTTATTTTATGTTTTGGTTTTTAACATTAGATTAGATCTAACCCTTAGGAGTAGTGTTAATTAGATTAGTGTATATTCTTATATATTATGTATATTTTTGTATATTTGTTAGTTTAATTGTTTGCTTGTATATTTGTGTGTTTAATTTAATTGTTTTGCTAATACACTGTTCTGGTCGATAACTCGATACGACGTATCCACTTCCATTGGATATGGCGTATCCAACTTTCTGTTCAATACAGCGTATTCACTCAACAAATTAATACGGCGTATTCACTTCCATTAGATATGGCGTATTGATTATTTGCAACATAATTAGAATTATAAGTTTTTATATTTGATTTCCATGCTAAAAAAAATTATATCTTTCTTCAGAGCAAATCCTGCTTATATTTTTACCTGTATTACAAGAAGTACTTATCAGAGCTAGTAAACTGAAGAATAAACCATAAGAAGTCATGACAGAACTAATTTCAGAAAAATACATGGAAAAGGCTCAAATTGAATCACATCTTTCTATTACCAGTAACGATATTAACATTGAACTCAGCAAGGAATTTTTGGAGAAATTACAAATGAATGCATACCACGGATAGATTGACGAAGACGTGATAAACCACATTGCTATGGTACTTAAAATGATTGATTCGATCTACATTCCTGGAGTGGATTACCATCAACTACGAATGAAAATCTTTCCTCCCTCGCTAGCTTATGAGGCAAAACAATGGTAGATAAACAAAGGGGAAGGAAAAATCACCGTTTGGGAAGAACTTGTTGAGAAATTTTTCTATAAATTTTATCCCGAATCATATGAAGGAGAAGAAGAAATGTTGGACGAAGGAGATAACTGGGGGATTGATCCACTTGAATTCATATCACGAGTAAACTTATCATTTGACAAACATATAAAAATAGATGTAAGAACTAAAAAAGTATTGTTTCATGCTTGGATGAATGGGAGTTGGAATAAGAGACGAATGGATGATAGCATCTTGAGTAATAACAATATTACTACTGACTCGTTCTTCAAACCTTATCTGATAACAAGTGGAAAGTGCGACACCGAAAAGGAAGATGAACAAAGTCAAACGAAGCGCAAATATAGCAATACATCCATTAATGAGCTACCTAACAAAAGAACGTGTAAAGCAGGGAAGTTTGAAGCTATTCGGTACTCGCTTGGACCCAATGAAGATTATATTGCTACAAAAAGATGTGAATATGATATTTGGGACAGAAACGAAGATAATATGTCCAAAATCTACCAAGATATTTTTCAAAAAAAGGACAATGGATGGAAGGTGACGCGCACCAAATAACAAAGAAGCTGAAGAAAAGTCTAACATAAAGACTTCGCTGTAAACAAAAGTGCTTCCCGGGAGACAACCCGGATTGTTATTTAATTTTATCGAGTCTGTCTTCCTAGACATCAATACAACGTATCCGCTCTATACCATACAGCGTATTGATTGTCTGGACGTTACCAGTCTTTACTTTTTATGCACTTTAAAAACATTATTGTCAGTTCTGGCAATCCGGCGTATTCATGCACATGATACGGCGTATTCACCAAACTGACTCGTATTTAGTTTGTTTAGTTTAATTTAAATTAACCATAGGTACCAAGATAGGAATGCACACGTTTTTCCTATGTTTTGTACAGGACATTGGAAGCAAAGAAATATCGACGAATATTGGTGGAGAATTTACAAATCTGTAGATCTTGAAGTGTTGGAGTCTTAAAACTTCAAGGCGGTTGTTCAACAAAATCTTGCTAATAAACTCAACACGGAGAATCTACCAAGCAAATATCAGGGGAGTTTCTCATTCTAATTCTTTTTAATTCCCGTATTTAATGTTTTATCTATACAACGAGGACGTTGTATAATTCAAGTGGGGGGATGGAATTAGAATATTTACTTATCATATTTTTTACACTAAAATGCTTACATTATGCTCAAATTTAAAAAATTTCAAACATACTTTATGAAATTACTTGATACATAACCCTCACACAATAATCCTTGTTAGATATTGTGAGGATTTAACCTTATCCGTTTCCAAATGTTTACCTAAATTCCACAAAATATGAGTGTGCCGGTGATGTAGTACACTTTAGAACTTGGCTTGGTATATCTATTCGAGACCGCAATAATGAGTACTATAGATTTAGATGAAGTAACTTGTTTAAACTGGTAAATTTTAGGATTACACTCAAATCGTCTTTACATGTTGCTTATTAACTAACTACACTGGTTAGTTAACCCCCGTATAAAACCTTTGTTTACTCTCATTTTAAGAGTAAGATACCACTAGAATAACCCGTAAGAGCCAATCCTTTAGGAACTACACCAATTATTTATTTCGTTCCACCTTTACACCTTAGCCTACCCTGTTAGATTAAGTTTATTTTACAGTTGCTAGTTGCTTAAAGTGTAAAGTTTGTATTTCCTGAGTCTTGTGTCATCAAAAAATTTCTATCTTGGTACGGTTGGAAGAAATGTTTGCACATGCAAACGGGATGTATATTATAGTCAAAACACATGTATTAATTACTACCATCGCTATTATATTAGTACGTCGAAGAATAAGAAATATCGAAGGAGTCATCCCGAAATTATTATGATCGTAAAGATGGTGAAACTACACCGAGTTTCGTATATAGTTAGATGGAAAAAAATCAAAAAAATTAGAAAAATTGCAACAAAAAGAAAAAGAAAGTTTGAGGATAATCGTTTCGCAACTACCAAAGGAATTACACGAAGGATCGATTATTCGTTGATACAAATCGACGATGTAGAGTATTGTATAAAGTGGAAGATATCGCCACTTGCCTTGTAAAGTATGTAAAGTATGGGATGTTTGGAAGTTGACCGTTACGGAAACGCCAACTTAGGTTGTTGTTTTTGATCTATGATCAAGACGTTGCAAATAGTTGTGTCTTTATCATGGTAACGGTCGGGAAAAAAGTGTCTAGCAAGTTGTATTTTAGACTTAATCTATTTGTTTCGTAATTTTTATTTAACAATAATTTAATTCCCTTTCCTAATCATTAACCATGAGTTTTACGCGAATGAGGATGTGATCGAGCGTGCATGTCTATTTCGTCGTTACGGCCTTGTATGTATGTCTCAGCTGCCTTGTTGGTTTATTACTATTGGTGAAAGTTAGAAGATCCATACCCTATATTACTCTACTATTCCTACTATTTAGCTTATTCGAGGTGGGAGTGAGCAGTCACATGTGTCTATCCCGTCGTTACGGGTGTGTATGTGTGGTCTTTGTCGCCCTCCTGGAATATTGGTATCGATAAAGATTAGTTAGAGTAATCAACCCTAAGCCTTCTCATATAAACCCATATTTACCTTTATAAAGTTGTTACTCCTTAGCTTTAGCGGTGGAGATGTGTATTCTTGCCAAGCTTATGATAGAATACTCGTCACGACCGAGCAATTAAACAAATTAGTTACATGTTACCACATAGATTAGTTGAGTGATTTGAGTGTTTT
This sequence comes from Tanacetum coccineum, assembly GCA_026074375.1. Taxonomy (NCBI): domain Eukaryota; kingdom Viridiplantae; phylum Streptophyta; class Magnoliopsida; order Asterales; family Asteraceae; genus Tanacetum; species Tanacetum coccineum. The sequence continues at coordinate 69,300 of BQNB010005464.1, read as the reverse complement.
CATCCTCCTATTTCGTGAGGTGTTTAGTTGTGTACTTGTAATAGATCAAATAAATGCTTTAACAGAAAATATCCTTAGGGATACATTTTTATTCACTTCTAAAGACTACTTGAGGACAAGTAGGATTCAAGTGGGGGGATATTTGATAGCATTAAATAACGTCTATTTTATAGCATCATTTATCCCATGTATTTAACCCATTTTGTATAATTATTGCAAATAATTGTTACTTAATCGTTTATGTTTGAAAATTGCAGTAATTGTGGAGTACTTGGTGAATATTAGCAAAAGGCGCGCATTTTGGAGCTTAAATAAAGATATTTTGAAGATTACTATTCTGAAGACCAATACGCCGTATCCATCAAGGAAGATATGGCGTATCCGTGCCTGCACTCACCAAATACCACAAAGGAAAGAAGATTACTATGTCGTATCTAGAAGAAGTCAATACGCCGTATTGAAGATATAGTATGTGAATATTCTAGAAAATATCAAACGTGGTTCCTACTCTAAGAAACTCTAATACGTCGTATCAAACCGACTTCCAGACCCTGTAAATACAAAACTCAAAAACGAGTTTTAAGTGTGCTAAATCATATTCTCGATACCTAAACCACAAAAGTCGATTTTCAGAGGAGAAAAAGAGAAGAAGAGGTCTTGCAACGCATTCCAATCCATAGAAGACAACGTGCAATTTCTTATACTTTTGTAATCGTTCAGTTTTTGGTATCATTCGTTAACTCGGTTAGTTTACTTTGGCTAAAACAATTACTCTTGTATTAATTATGATGTTTGAAGGCTAATACCTTCGAGTATTAGTCATTATTATGAAGATCTGAATGTTTGGTTTTGTTTATATCTCGATTGCTTAATTTATCATTGCATGCTTGTTTATGTTTATCAATTTATACTTGTTTACGTGCTTTTGTATGCGACCTATCATTCAACTGGATCTAGTGATACAGACCAAGTAATCTAGATGCCGAGATAGCTCTCCATATAGTGATTTATACATCTAGAATCATAGAATCACAAATATTGTCCTTCTAAATTCGTGCTAAGGATACACTTCTGGCTTAACTAGTTAACGGATATTGCCTTTGGTTTATTGAACAAGTTGACTAGCAGGTGAACCTAGATAATTCAACAAATAACGTTCTGATTCCATTGGATAGTTGGACAAGTGGACTACTAGAGTATAAATAATCATTAAGCAGTAAGTGGGTAAAGTCTCTATGAGCTAGGGTCTAACAAGATCACCATTGCTTTAATCCCTAAGATAGATTATAATCAGCAGATAAGGATGCTTTATGCGGATGCTTCAAATGTGACAGAATTAATGTGTCTAGGTCTTAGGATGAAGTCCCGCCTAAGTCTAAGAATGATATGCCTCATCGAGATAAGTAATCATTGCACTGAATAAACAAACCAACTTCTAATTGGATTAATGATGGCTAATACAGTTTTCTATTATAAGTCTTGACCGCTCTTTTATCTTTTGTTAATTTGCTTGCGTGGGTTAAAGTGTCTTGAATTGATTGTAGTTACCAACAAACCCGTGCCAGTCTCTTAGGCTAAAAACCCCCTTTACCTGTTAGAATTAGGATCAGAACTAACATAGGATTAACATAGGTTTGACTTAGATTAGAATTAACTTAGATTAGATAAACCAAAATATTAATAAATTAAGAGATTTAACTTCGCTTCAAGTGTTCGACACCTTACTTACAACGAATCTACCACCGACCGGGTACACTGCCCGTTAAAGTGTTGTTTTTGGTTAAGTCGGCAAAATATAAATTTAAAACTTAAATCATAAAAATATACACCACACAACGACACATCAAGTTTTTAGCGCCGTTGCCGGGGAGTGAAATTTAATCTTGATTTTTATTTTATGTTTTAGTTTTTAGATTAGATCTAACCCTAAGGAGTAGTGTAAATTAGATTAGTGTATATTCTTATATATTCTGTATGTTTTTTATATTTGTTAGTTTAATTGTTTGCTTGTATATTTGTGTGTTTAATTTAATTGTTTTTCATAATACACTGTTTTGGTAGATAACTCGATACGGCGTATCCACTTCCATTGGATACGGCGTATCCAACTTTCTGTCCAATACAACGTATTCATTCAAAAGATTAATACGGAGTATTCACTTCTATTGAATACGACATATCGATCAACTGAAACAGAATCAGAACATAAGTTTTCATATTTGATTTTCGTGCTTAAATTTTTTCTATCTTTCTTTAGAGCAAATCCTGCTGATATTTTACCCTTGTTATAGGATATACTTATCAGAGCTAGTAGACTGAAGAAGATACCATAAGGAGTCATGGCAGAACTAATTTCAGAGGAACACATAGTGAATGCTCAAAATGAATCGAATCTTTCTATCACCAGTAACGATATAAACATTGAACTCAACAATGAATTTTTGGAGGAATTATGAAAGAATGCATACCACAGATGGATTGACGAAGACGTAGTGAACCACATTGCTAAGGTGCTTGAAATAATTGATTTAATCTACATTCCTAGTGTGGATTCCCATCAACTACGAATAAAAGTCTTTCCTCTCTCACTGGCTGATGACGCATGACAATGGTAGATAAACGAGGGGGAAGGAAATCACCGCGTGGGATGAACTTGTGGAGAAATTTTTCTGTAAATTTTTTCCCGAATCATACGATGGAGAAGAAGAAATTTTGGACGAAGGAGACAACTGGGGAATTAATCCACTTAGATTCATATCGCGATTAAATTCATCATTTGATAAACATATGAAAATAGATGAAAGAACTAAAAAAGTATTGTTCCATGCTTGGATGAATGGGAGTTTGGATAAGAGATGAATGGATGACAACGTCTTGAGTAATAACAATACTACTACTGACTCATTTTTCAAACCTTATCTAATAACACGTGGAAAGTGCGACACCAAAAAGGAAGATGAACAAAGTCAGACGAAGCGCAAATATAGCAATACATCCAAATCTATTAATGAGCAACCTAACAAAAGAATATGCAAAGCAGAAACGTTTGAAGCTATTCAGTACTCGCTTGGACCCAACGAAGAATATATTGCTATAAGAAGATGTGAATATGATATTTGGGAGAGAAACAAAGATAATATGTCCAAAATCTACCAAGATATTTTTTAGAAAAAGGATAACGGATGGAAGGTGACGCGCACTGATGTGTTTCAAAAGCTTTAAATTTATAATGACTGAAAATACCAATTTTATTATAGGGAAACACACGGGTAAAAGTATAACCCACGTATGTAGCATAATCTTTTTAGGTAAGACCATGTCGTCCACAGGGATTTGAGTAGTGTTTAGATAATCAGAAAGAAAATAAACTTTAACTTGAAAATAACTTTTTGTTTTACCAATGATAAAAAAGATGACTACTCGGATGGTTGAAAATAATTCATAAGTGTTGGAAATGATCTTGAAAATGGAACCTTTAACTTACAAAAAGGATTTCTCGTCAGAAAACGTTTTCGCAAATTAACTTAATTAACTCAAGACTTATATTTAGTAGACTAGACCAAATGTGTCACTCAAATAGTTTAGTTACTTATTATATCAACACTTATTTTGTTTATCAATTCACAAAAGTGGATTTCTCAGCACAGACGATAAAGTTCATAGACAAATCTTTAAAACCATATAGATCATAACGGGTCTTTCGACCTATACCGGTATGATTATATAATCTAAGTTGATAAGCAAAAATCTGATAAGATAAGATATAATAGGATTGCAACATAAGCTTGAGATTAAAAAGATCACGATCATACCAAACACGTATTCATTATCATAACATCACCAAGTAGTCATGAGAGATTTAGCCTCTCATGGCTAAGTGGTTTATAACATCGTTTGATTCAATAATATATCTTATTATTTTGCCAAACTAGTATGATGATCTTCTTCGTTCCTGGTTATTTGATCTTGATTCTCTAAAAGGGTGTGGTGTTTATGCTTTGTGAATGTGGAAAGTGGTATGTGTGAGTTGAAGAATGGATGAGAGGATTGATTGAAGGATGAAGTAGTGGGATGAGGGATGAATGAAATGTGTGAAATTCGTCCCCTATTTATAGGCTAAGTCAGGGGTAAAAGTGCGGCCCACAAAGTTGTAAGTGCGGCATACTTAGGGAGTTAATGCAGTAGCATTTAAGTCTTCATTAATTCTTCATAATCAGGTGGGAAGTACGGCGCACAAACTAGTAAGTGCTGAGCACTTGTAGAGTTAATGCTGAATTTTGACCAAGTCTTTATTTCTTTGACTTGAGGAAAAGTGTGGCGCACAATTGGTAAGTGCGGCGCACATTTGCACTTT
>BQNB010005464.1:0-62981 GCA_026074375.1 Tanacetum coccineum | reverse complement strand
CTTTTGTATATCAAGATTTGTGCTTATGACAAGAACTTCTCGAATATATGAACGTACACGACAATGATGCTTCCAAGAGTTCGCAACCATCATGGGGGAAAATGTGTACATCCGGGACTTAATTAACTTTGATGTTACCATGTCAACTTCCAGGGGGAAGTAGTGTATACTACTTCACTAAGAATGGTTTGTGAAGTATTCTGCAAACATGATAAGAACATATGCTGATTTCTCGCATGCACCCCCGAATGAATATTCACCAAGCCCTGATAACAAGAAGCAGTAGTCGTTGGTGTGTTTTGACTTCTACAAAATTCCGCTGTGCACTTTGATGACAAGTAGAAGATTGTTCAAGCTACATCAATGTGACTTAATTGACTTTGATGTTACCATGTCAACTTCCAGGGGGAAGTAGTGTATACTACTTCACTAAGAATGGTTTATGAAGTATTCTGCAAACATGAGAAGAACAGATGCTGATTTCTCGCATGCACCCCCGAACGAATATTCACCAAGCCCTGATGATAAGAAGCAATGGTCATTGGTGTGGTTTGACTTCTACAAAATTCCGCTATGCACTTTGATGACAAGTAGAAGATTGTTCAAGCTACATCAATGTTTCATAATCTGCTCAAGATAGGGATGTTGGTTTGGGGGAAGCTGATTCAGAAACTTCGACAAAAAGGAGTTTATGAAGAAAGCTTTTCAAGACATATTGTATGAGTTAGGGGAAGTTAATCCAACTCATGCATACTACAATGGTTCCTATACAAGTAAAGACACAGAAGATCCAAGCTGGAGTACAAGTTTCAAGACAAGGAGTACTCATAAGACATCTTTAGCTTTGGAAGCGCTTTGGAAGACTTTATTTGTGTTGTATTTGTACCTGATAGGAACATTGTAAGTAATTCCGTATGTCCACATATTAGGGGAAGATTGTTAGCCCTAAAATATGGTGACTAATCCGGAATTACATTTATCATTTATAGTTGTGTCGGGTTAGTTTAGCTAGTCAAGCCCGGGACTATAAATACCCCCTCCATACATCCATGGAGTGGTAGAAGCTCACTTTTGTAAAAGTGTGTATGTATGTTTTTCTCTCTTTTCTCTCAGAAACACACACACTCTTCCCATCTCATTTTTTCCTTTTCTCTCTAATAATGAATACACATCTTTTCTATTTTACCATACCCCCGGACCCGTTGTTTTAAGGGTGAAACTAATGTTAACAATTGGTATCAGAGCTTCAAGGGTGGATTCGTGTTTGATTTGTGGTTCGAATTCATCAAAATTCGTGGGTTGGTTTGTTTTTTTTTGTTCGAATTTTGATGATTGGTGAAACTAATGTTAACAATTGGTATTAGAGCTTCAACAACTTCAACCATATTTTAGGGCTAACATAAAGTCCCTATATCACTCAACCTCTTCCCATAAAACATACAACTAAACCAAAAACCGACTCCTCCCTTCCCTTTTCTCTCTGTGTTTGGCACAGCCCACCAAAACCACCAAAAACCATCAAATAAAATTTTCTAAACTAGTTCCTATTAATCCTAAATCAATTTCACATTAATACTTAACATCTATTACTAAAAGAAATCAACATGCAAGGCTTTTCTCAAGATTTTTGATTTTGAAGAATATATTGATTTTGGGTAAAAATCAAGCATTAAGGGTTTAAATACTAGTGTTATTGCAAGAATTTGATAAGAAAAGGTTAGGGTTTTGAATATTAAGGGTGTGTATGGTCTCGTCAAATCAAGGGAGGTTTTGATTTTTGGTTTTTTGCTTGAGGCTTGATCTAGGCCGAACCCTAAGGGGCTGTTTGGTTTGTTGTTTTCTTCAATTATTGTTACGTAAGCCCCAATCTCTTGCTTAATTGATATTTTTATTTCATGGGTTTATTTAATTTGTTTGATTTCTGGAAAATATGATGCATGCATGTTATTGGATGATTGTGAAAGTGATATGGTGATAGGTTGTAGCTTAGGATGGTTATAAATTAGGTTATATTAGATTTTGGAAGCGGATTGGGATTGATAATTTTAGGACAGCAGGTTGTTGGTGAGATGACGATAATTTTGGCTTGAGGTATGTGATTTTATGAATTTTTTAGGTAGAGCAATATACAAGGTGTATGAAGTGCTTTGGATGGAGCCATAACTCCTCCGGATGACCAAGATATGATCAAATTAGTGAAACTAATTTTATCGGCACTTAGGAAATTTAGTGCAGATAGTTTGACACATTATGGAATATTTTTGGCTTACATACTACTGTATCTTTATGGTGAATTGGATGGATTCGTATCTCCTCCGGATGAGTTAGATACGCCCAAATTAGTAAAACTAGTCAAAATGGGTCATCGAATCTAGTTATGTAGATAGTTTGTGATATAATGGAATAATTTTGGCTTAAATCATACGGATTATTTACATGAATGAATAGGTTAATATCTCAGGTCCTAGTCGTGAGTTGGATGGAACACCAACTCTTCTGACCAAAACCGTAGAAACAAACTTAATGTGTACCCAGAATATGTAATACAAACAGTTAGGCTTGTAACGAATTTTATTTGACTTGGAGGTTATTGGGTTTTTACATGGGTGAAAGATAAACATATTAGGACCATGTGGTTCTTTGGATAAAGACATAACCATTCCGGATGAATGAGTCACGATCAAAATGGCGAAACTAACTAGAATTTGTGCCTAGATTTTCAAATGAATATATCTTAAAACTTTTGAACCTAGGTACTGTTTTTCTAAAACTAAAAGTTGTAGATAATTGATAGACTTAAACTTGAGATTTTGAATGGGATTCTAACTAGTTACAGATTATGAGATATGATCAAAATGGTGAAGCGAGAAATTGTTTCCAAAACTTAGATTGTGTACCTAGGGTAAATTGGTCATTTCACTTATGTTATGGATACATTGGAGTGTTTCGTTGATAACATCAGTAAAATAGGTCCATTAAGATTGTTTGAGGTGAAAATCGTTCGTTTATACCTCTTACAGATTTTGAGATATAGTTCCATTAAGTCGGGTAAGGGCGGAATTTTTTAAAGACGTATGGTTTTAAGCGGAGTTAATAGACGTAAATGAAAGTGTAGACTAGATGATTTAAGGCCCAAAAGAGGATGTCACTTGAAGGTATATTAGATCAGATCCTAAAGGGATGCTTGGATAAATCTCACTTGGTTAAAAGTAATTAGAACGCCATATCATGATCATGATTTCTTCATTATATCTTTTGGTTGTTTTCGTCGTGTGCATTTTATTTCTTTATACTAAGTCACCATTATTTCTAGGTGATACTTAGGCAACCGTGGTTTCACATCATCCTTGATCTAACTTTAGTACTTACTACTTCATTGCTTCTCGGTGAGTTCATAGCCCTAACTTTTCTCTTTTAATGGTTTTCATAAACAGTTTTCGGGGTGAGAATACATGCTCGTTTTACAAAGTAAACTTATTGCTTTATACTACATAAGCATTACATGAACGTTTTTACTAAAGTTTTACTTGCTTAATACATGACTTATAATACTTTTGTGATACATGATTGTTTACTCATGAATTTTTTAAAGCTTGATTTGCTTACTACATGATTTGAGATCATTGATTATCTATTTTCAAAACAGTAAGTTTTGAAGACATTATTTGTTTTAAATGGGACACAAGTGCTTGAAGGGTATGCCTAACCTGATTATAAAATTATCCGCATGAGTCGCTATTGCCAAAGTCCCTGATTTCGTGAACCGTTAATTACCTTGTAGGGGTAAGCGCTAAGTATAATTAATAGATCTATTGGGTTTGACAACCCTGTCCTGGGTATGGATCCATTTGTGAACACCTAGGAAAACAGACATTTTGTATTGAGTAATAGTAGGTATAAGGCAATAATACCTAGTGTTGGGGGAAATTTGTAAGCATATGAAAAGATATATGATGTGTTAACGCTTCGGGGTCACGAGCTCAATGCGATAATGTTGAATTATACTTTGAAATACTGTCGCTGGCTGATCTTAAACCTTGTGGTCCACTACTGAACATTTCTTGATTTATTGAATCACTACTTGAATTTCAAAAATAATACTTTAAAATGTTGTAATGCGACTTTTCTTACTGAAATATTACTTGAATTATTTCAATACTGCTTTTACATAAACCTATGAATTCACCAACATTATTGTTGACGTTTTGCATGTATTTTCTCAGGTTATAATTTTGCTAGCTAAGGATGGGGAGCATTTGAGTCGCGCGGATATATTTTTAAAGGCTTTATAATTTGAGTACCATTCGACAAACGTTTTGTGGAAAACTAGAAGGGGGGTTGAATAGTTTTCTAAATTTTTGGCCTTTTAAAACTTGTAAAACACTTTGTTTGAAACTTTTTAGTGAAGTGATCTAGATATTGATGTTTGATAATTAAGAAGTAAGAGATGTAAAAGTAAAGAGAAAATAGAGTGTAGAAAGATTTCACCGGGACACAAGTATTTATAGTGGTTCGGCTACAAGGACACCTTCCTTGCCCTACTCCACTCCCCGAGTCACCTACTCGAGAGTTTGTTAAACACTAGTCACCGAGCTCCTTTCACTTGGCGGAGAAGCCTTCACAACGATGGTACACTTCTATAGGTTACAAAGATGATCACCGAATTTCTCACACACGAGAATCGATAATAACACAACTACACTTGATGTACAACTAACAATACAACAATAAATCACAGCAAGATGATCTCTTGAATGAAGTAAGAAGAATCAAGATCAAGACACTTTTGAGGCGTGCTTGAAACTTTCGCGTATTTGGCAATTCCTTTCTTGAAGTGAATTACCTACACAAGATTTAGAAAGAGATGCTAGAGAGAGAGAGAGATCAGTTGATTAGAGAGAAGATTAGATGAGAAAGGTGTATGAAAACATGAGAAATGGCTTGGTATTTATAGCCAAAAGTTTTACTGTAGGCCGGTTCTTCCGGTGCTGTTGATAGAGGGCACCAGCTTGCAAAACAAAGAGCACCGGCATACGATAACTAAATCCAGATTTTGATTTGCAAAATCTTGAGATATCTTGTGTAATCTTATAAGATTTTCCTTGGATTTGCTGCATTTGATTATATACTAAATGAAGTAATTAAATTAATAATTGTAAGATGATTTTGTGTAAAGTTATGGTCTAAAAGGATTTGTGCACTTTTTCAAGTTACATGTGCTTTTGTACAAAGTTGGGAGATAGTAAAGAAATCATGTTTTGAGAAAATAAGAGGTTTGAGAAAAATGGTTTGTTATCTTTTGTCATTAATAAAACCTTAGCCTAAGTTGATTGTAGAAATATTTTGTTTAAAACCGGTTTATTTGTATTAACAAACACCATCTAACATAAACAACATTCATATGAACAACCACCAACCAAAACATAAAAACCAACACACATTGACCAAACCACAAACCGATCAATGGGCAAGAAAAGATACGCAATGAAGAAAAACCAAGAAAGCATCAAATATGTCCTTATCCTATCTGCCCTATCATGCTCCATGTTGGCCCTCTCATTATAATACCCTAATACTGGTTTATAAGTATTTAATTACGATAATGTCATGAAATGAGTTTGACTATGACTTTTATAAGTTGGAGGACGTTATGTAACTGGTTAGTCAAACTGGTAGTTAATATTATGTAAATGGTTTTAGAAAATACTATGTGTCTCAATTAGGAAGAATGTGACTTAAGGGATTAAAGGTGCTAAGTGGTAAATGAGTTATATAAGTTAATGTGGTCAAATAGCAAGGAAATGGACTTGAGGGACTTATTGTGTCAACTGGCTAAACTGCCAACTAACCAATGATATTTAGAAATATCTCTGGACAATTCTACATACATCACATGTGTGTGTCTGGTGTATGTCGACCCAAGAAAGAGGGGGAAAAGATGATGTATTTTCTAGTGATGAATTGAAGGTGATTTGAGGTCCTAAATCAAGATATAGGCCTATACTAATGATCCCTACAAAGTAAGTAATCCTTTAATTAAGTTAATTGAAGAATTATGAATTATGGTTCAATTACTCAATTTAAGAGTTTTAGGTAATTGATATTCTAAAGCAAGAATTAAGATGTTTATTAACAAAGGTTAAGGCTAATTGAAGATTAAGTATAAATAAATTGAGTTTTACATCATATGATCAAGATATGATCATATGATGATAAAGGTGGATATTAGGTAAGTTATGGGTTGTATAAACCCATACTATAAAGTCTTTTTAATATGTATAATCGTGGTTTAGGAAGGATAGCATGGAAATCAAGTTAAATAGCTACCCAGTGAGGTGAGCTTGATTGGTTGAGTAGAGCGGGGTGGTGGCATAAGTCAATAGTGGAGGATTGACTTAGAGTAAGCAAGTAATTTTCATTGAGTTTAGTTTTTATTGGATGATCGTGTGGAGAGATAAATCAGAAAGTGGTGGAGCTCCCTTGTGTAGTCTGATGGTGGAGAGAATGGATTATAGAGGAGAAGAATAAGTTCTTGAACGACAAAGCAACATGGCCTAACACTAATTCTTGCCGTTATTATTAGATTAGTTAATTTTTGTTCACTTTAGTCATTGTGAAGAAAGAAAGAAGACACAAGAGGTATGAGTGAGAGAAGAAGGACAAAAAATGGTGCACTATTTATAGAGGAAGATTTGAGTTAGACTTAAATGTTTTGCTTGTTAACTTAGTTAAAATCTAATGATTAGATTGTGGCTAAGGTCAACTTCTATTTTTAGAACCTAAGTGATGTAACAAGGAGGGAAAGCTTGGTTTCAAATTTAGAAAATTTGTATATTAATATCTAAGAAAGGTTCTGCCGGTGTTATTATGTAGAGGGCACCGACTTGAAATTTGAATGTAACCGGCAATCGGGCAGACAGGATTTTTGTAGAGGGTTTTTGAGAAAAGTTTTGATATGTTGGAGGTGCAGTTTTTCTTGACTCGATGACAAAAAAATTTGTTTTATTTTTAAGAGAAAAACCCCAAGCCTCCTTTTAATGTAGCTACAATGAACGTGTTAGAAACGACATATTGACCATTTGTTTCTTTGTAAACGTTCACGAGACAAGTCATGCAAAAACGTTTTTATTTGTATTGGACAATGTAGTAAGATGTAAGAAAATGATTTGACACAAACGAGGGAGTATTTAGGGATTTTAGATATCTAAAGTTGCGTAAGTTGGAATAGGTTCATTTGAGCAAGTAGATGCAACATGATCCCAACATAGCATATGTGAGATAGATGTCAAGGTCATATTATTTTCATCTTGAAAATGATATAGATATTTTCATGTTTTATGTTGGTAAAACATGTGGAGTAGAAGAAATATCTTAAGAGGCAACTTGATATTTTTCGGGCTCTAAGCAAATAGTATGTTCGATTTCTTGCTCAAACTCAAAATTGTCAAAATGATTGAATTTGTGATCCAAGTCATGATTTGAATAATGAATTGGATTACTACTCAAGAATCATCTGAGCTTCTCACACACTCATTTTAAAGAAAGCAAATCAAAGATTTATGAACCATATTCCAAGAAAGACTAAAGGAAGTGTTAGTACAAAATTGGAGTAGGGGTTAGAATAGGACTCAAATTATACGTCGGGTCGAGTTCCCGAATGATTTGAGCGTTAAATCTTGTACTAGAGCAAGAGAAGTGATGATTTCTTGTATAATCAAGTAAACCGTTAGCCTTATCGTGGGGACGGACCCCACGGTTAGACTCCGGCGTAAGAGTAAGTAAACATATAGAGAGAGAAAGTATGTGTATGTAGAGTGAGAAAATCATACTGTTCATTTTGTCAGAAGGTCCCTTTTTATAAGCGAACAGAATATTAGGGTTTCCTAATATTTCGTTTGTTTAGTTAGTGGCCAGAGTGGGTCCCTTCTCGGGCAAGCATCCGTAATAACCGGGTGTACGGACGCGTATGCTTTCCGTGGATGGAAGTATCCTATAGTTAGGTCCGCATCCGTTTTTGCTGTGTCCGGGCTGTGACCAATGCAGGATTGAGTTTAGTTTCGGCCCATGACTGCTAAGTTGGGCTCAGAAGCCCAAGTGATAGTGTGGCACAAGCCCGAAGGCTTGGTATGCCTACTATACATCATCAAGTCCCCCCAGTGCCCAGTCTAGTATGATATTGCCTGCGGACCATGTCCTGCGTGCGATGATCAATGCTAGACTCCGGTTTCATTAGTATGGTTTGCCGCTCTCTACAGTCACATGTCTTCTCCGCAAAGCTTCCTTACCAAGTTGGTGACGTTTAAGTGACGTGGACCGACGTTGTCTTTTTATTTTCTGACCGATGTGACATATTTATAGCTGTTTTAACTGCTCCTAGGCGAAACTCAATCGTTGATCATATGAGTTGATTACACGTGGCATCATCTGGCTGTGGGTAGGTATAAATATACCAAGGGTATAAATAACCCCTTGTGTTTTTACTGTTTCCTTTTCCATAACTCTACTTTCCACCATTGTTAATTTCTTCAAGCTTTTCATCTTTAGCATACGTCCGCACATTGTTTTCTTCCTTTTTAGGGTTTTTCAAAATTCAAGTTAGCATTTCCCTTCACTCGAACTCCCCAAATGGCTAATTTTTCTGCTAAATATTCTATTATGACCCAAGAGATGGTAGATAGCTTTTGCGAAAGCTTTTATATTCCGGCTGAGGTTCATCCCACTGCTTCGGGACGTGATTAAAACCTATTGCCTCAGTTCCACCGTTAAAGTAGGGCGTATATACAGATTTTGACGTTTGTGGTTATAGGATTCCGTTTACAAAGTTTTTTATGGCCGTCCTTAAATACTTCTGTGTGCATATTTCTTAATTATCGCCTTTTGGCGCGGCCCGGGTGTCCCATTTTGAAGTTCTGACGCGTGTACTCGACCTTTCCCCCTTAGTGATCGTGTTCCGCGCTTTCTACACCCGTTCGTTTAGTGACGGGTTATTTTCCTTTGCTAAACGTTCTACTTCTGCTCTGTCTTGTTTTCCAAAACCCCTGAATTCCATAAAAAAATTAGGTGGACCACTTTTTCTGGGTTGACTCTTGCGTATTTCCCATTTCCGTCCATTTATATATGGGAGGTGTCCTAGAAAAGGACCCGGCTCCCCATCTTACTGCTCGTCAAGATCATACCGTTAAACTTCTTGAAAGCCATAAGGCTCCTTTCTGCGGGTATCCGGAGTGCTTCTTATGCCTTGTGGGTTTGAGCCCGTACTATCCTTTTGATGACAATTCTTATCCGGCTTTTGAGCGTCCTGACAGAACGGGTAGGTGTTATTTCCTTTTAGTAGTGGTACTTTTATATTATAAAGCCTGATTACTTGATGTTTATTTTGCATATATACGTTTGTTGGATTTTATCAAGACTGCTGACCCTCAGAAGGTCTGGGTGGTGGAGGTTCAGAAGGGAGATGATTAGGTGACATTGCTAGAGAGTACCCGACATTACTTCATGACCTTGGTGATTCTTACGGCTGGGGGTAGTGGCTTTGCTGCGGCCACGGAGATCCCTGCTCCGACTGAAAGAGGGCAGGAAAGTGTTGCTGAAGAGGATGCTTATCTGGAGTTAGCGGACCCGGGTGAGGGTACGGCCATGGTGAGGCAGAGTGATGAGGAGGTTGTTACAGAGCAACCTAAAAAGATTAAGAAGAAAAGACTGACAAAGCAAAGCAACGTTCTCCCTGCTAAGAAGTTGAGGATGGATCACCCTTCCCTTGCTTCCGGTACCGAAGGTAAAACCCTTGCTGGTTTGGAGTAGATTATGCCGGCAGGGTCTCGTTTGTTGGCCCGAGAATAGTCTGCTACTCCCTCTGTTGCTCCTCCTCAAGAAGGTGAAAGCTTTATGGATTTATCTACCCAAGCGAGCCTCCAGATCCGCACTACTGTGGGGAGGTATGTATACGCATCCTTAAGTGCTTTCTGAATTTCCGCACCTTTTCCTAATCGTTGATTTTTTGTTTATCCTTACAGCTCTAGCACTTTGAGTGCTCCGGTAGATATTGCCGCTGCCACCACAACCTCCACCAAGGCCAAGCTCGCCGCGGATGTTAATTCGGATCTAGCTGGTCCTTCCCAGCTTGAGGAGTTGGAAGGGTCTGATGATTCTTTCTGCTCGCTACTCTAGATCCTTCTGAGGCGAAGAGTTGGTATGATCCTAGGTGGAACATTACTAATGATTCGTTGTTGAACGATGACTTTTCCTACCGTACCCTGGTGGACCGCGTTGCTCCCCCCGCCTTCTTCTCTGCTCTCTGTTCCATGGACTGTGATCAATTATATACGGAGTTTAATGTAGGGGCGGCACGACAAATATGCCTTGGGTCGGAGGTGAGGTCCCGTGCGGAGCATGAGTTAGAGCTTAAGGAAAAACTCAATGCTAAGTATGCTGCACGTGGTAAGTTGTTGGAGAAGAAAGACTCGGAGATCCTCAGGTTGAAGTCTCAGTTGGCGGAAAAAGAGGCTGAAACCGCGAAGGTTGTCTGTCTCCGTGACCCCCAAATCTGGGTCGCAGCAGAATGTTGAATATCCGAGGGCGTTACTTCATAGATCAATAGCACAAGATATGAGAACGACCTCTAAACGTGTTGTTTTAAAAAGATACATTGGATTAACAAAATACTTGTTCATTACAAAAGCTCATGGCTTCAAATTGTTCGACAATATAAATAAAGATTTCGATTTATAACAAATGTTCCCAAAATGTAATACGCCCCAAATCTTTAGTACTGACTTTTTCCAAAGAGTGACCCCCAATGTATCTAGGCACCTTGTGCCTTATTGACCTGAGAAAACAAGCGTAAAACTGTCAACAAAAAGTTGGTGAATTCATAGGTTTATGTAAATCAATATAGTCCGTAAAGATTTCCAATTTATGATGTAAGCCAACATATGCAAACAGCATAAAAAGTATAATGTTTCCTAAGCTCCATGACACTGAAGGCTCGACATGTATTGAACGCAATAAATTGCAATAATGCCCGTGAATGATTGTTCTAACCCGCAACTCCAATATCCGACATGGTATATCGTTGTATTCCTGCGACCCAGACACTGAGCGCTACTCACACCAAACGGGATGTCAATCCCAAATAGAATTCTATTTATAACATCCCGCTCACAATTCTAGTAATTGAACAGTTCTTATAAAAGGTCTCAGTGGGTTATCACTACTTAGGAAAAAACAGCGTAATCAAAGAATAAAATGTACACATCGCCCAATTTTGTAAAACCAAGCATGTCTCACCACCCAAAGATGTAAAGCATTTAAATAATTAAAAACTTGGGCAATGAACTCACATTAGTAAATAGTCTCTGAAAATGATAATATAATCCCAGAAATGCAATGAACTTACACCGCATATACCTAAGTAAATATACCATTTAAGTCTAACAAGTTTAGGCCTAACGACTTTTGCATAAACAACAACAAAATTGCTAGTTTATATATACTGTTATCACTGTTGTGGTGGTGTACATTTTAATTGTATTTGACTTGACTTTGATGGCTCTTGGAAGGTAAAATACGATTACACACGTTCTAGTTATATTTATGTACCGTTATTAAGCTAAATAATTTCGTATATTATAAGTTCGTGGTTTAACCCGTATAATATCGAACCAATATATAATAACTCGTACGATATGTAAGTGTCATTTAAAAAATACCTTTGTTCAAAGAAAATACCCTTAGGATTTCTATAATACAAAAATAGTCTTATGTTAAGAAATATAGTATTTACACTTTAACCCCTAGGATTCTACATTTACACTTTTATCCTTCAACTTTACAACAAGTACACTTTAGGGTCTTATGTTCTCAAACCATCAACCCCCCCTAAAGTTTTTAGAAGCTACATAAAAACAGTCCCTAAATTTTTATAAATCCTTTTGACTGTTTTTAACCCATTATTTTGAAATTTGACATTTTTAGCCCCCTTAATTTGTAAAAATCGCATTTAAAACCCAATTAAGATCTAACAAGTGACAATAGGTTTTAATAACTCCAATGAGCTACATAAGTTGTTGTCAGCTTATAAATAAGCTCGAATGAGCTTATAAATAAGCTCGAATAAACTTATTTGAGCTTATTGGTCTTATTGAGCTCGTCAAGGCCCATTAAGCAAACTAAGGGTCCCTTTAGGATTCTAAAAGTACATAGGCTCTTATTTGACTCATATAAGATCATATGAAACTGTTTGGCTGGAAATAAAACTCAGATGAGCTTATTTGAGCTTATTGGGCTCGTAAGCCCAATAACTCTAGTTCGAATGGTACACAAAGGTTTCTCTTATGATTCCTCTTATTTTATTATCTCATTAAGCACTAAAGGGATTATATTTAAGTTGTTTTTATCTTTTGGCTTATTCAATAACCGTTAAGCTTCGTTAATTTAATGTCTTTTTTGGGCCCGATGTGAGATCCGAATATTATTTTAAGTGTTTGGCTTGATCCATTTAGGGTCCATTATTTTTTCTAGGTTTCATAATAAGTCTTACTAACATCATAAGCTCACAAATAAAGCTGTCCTAAGCTTATGTGGTCTTATGATTTCGTAGGTCACGGACATGGGCTAAACCAAGCCCGCTAAGGTCCGTATTGTACCTTTTATGTTAGGTTCCTATAAATTTAATAAGCCAATCACTAGACCTCTCCATAGCTCAAAGGATTCATTATTATTAGTTTGGGCCACAAGGTTGCTGTTTGGCCTGTTTGGTTTGTACATAGGCTAGTGGGCCTTATAGGCCCTTTAAGGGTTTCTTTTCATGCATGTCTTTCTATTCATGGGTTCAATAAGTCATTAGCCCATCAATAAGCTCGAATGAGCTTAATAATAAGCTACGGGTCCCCTACTAATGGGTTGTTGGGCCTGTTGGGCCCAAATGCGGGTCGTTTGGGTTAAACTAGACCATTAGTGGCCCGTTACACTCCCTAGTGTTTCTTAGGATTCGATATTATACTATAAATCAACGTAAGCCCATTTAGCACGCATAAGGGTCGCGTTTGTCCCATGCAAACGCTTAATAATGTCGTATACACTTTCCCAAGCCACACCCTTTTGATATCACGCAAGGTTTACAATTTGTTTTCGTGCCATTCATTTTTAAAAGAGACATATAAGCCCGATTCAAGTTTTCATATAGGTCGACAACTTTTAGCATCACACAAGTGATAGTATACCTTTGTACATGCCTTGCATTTATCATGCACATGCTCATATTAGTGTATTATTTACATACCTACGTGACACAACGACTAGCAAACAACAATGAACGTAAGATACGAATACGTATAAGGTTTGTTCGTGACTTACAAAGGTCCTAGTGATTGGTTCGAGTGTATGCGAGTAGTATGGCAACCCAAATGTGTTTTACACGATCGAATAACCAAACCTAGCTTCAAAGCTCATACAAATACCCAACCTTGGCTCGTGGTTCTTCTTATGACCTTGTATGAAAAGCCCTAGTGTTATTTGTTGGTTCGAATAAGGTTATGAAAGTGTTTGTTTGCGTCTTATGACCCGAGACAAGAGAGAAGTAATATGGTTTACTTGTTTGAGTGTTTGTGAGTTGTAAGAAGTGTTTAAGGTAAATGTGAGTGAGTATATATAGGCATGAGAACTAGTTACATCCTCATATCCCACAACAAACTAAACGTACTCCCGAGGTAGTGTTTTGAGGTTTCTATTACTCTCTAATGGTTTTGCTAATACAACCTTGTACAATCCTTAATTGCCATATATTTGTAAATAATTTACCTGAGAATTTGACAAGATTCACATGGTTTTAGTATCACATATATTTTGCCAGGTATCCAAGAGAGAAAGAGAGCCAAAAAGGTTATTATCCATTGTGTATTAGCTTATCTAGGGACATTAAGTACAAGTCTTAATTAATCTCTTGATGTACAAGTACTTAGTATAAGATTTTTAAGGATTTTCTAAGTGCATATATGTATGGGACGTGTAGGATCAAAGGAACAAGGGAAGTTTTTGAGATCTTGCTAGGATTATACAAGTACAAGGTTTAATTACCTTAAAGATGTACATGTACTTAGAGGTTTTAAGGATTAAGCACACGAGACAAAGGGTTCATTGTCTCTGTTGCCTATATTCGACAACATAGGTTTTATAAACACAAAATATATAAAAAATTTTATGAGTTTTAAGGATTGAAAGTGGGTATTGGTTCTGAGTCTAGGTAAGGTCTAGGTATTTATCGGGGCGTACATAAATGTATTTTATTGCGAAACGTAAGCCTTTTACGTGACCAATAAAAATAAAATACACAAAGTTAATAATTATCTTCTTAATAATTATATAACACTTGATTGACGTAAACTTTAATTTATTTGGTGACCGTTTACGTTGAATGATTATTTCCTAAGTCTAAACGCGATTTTAGCTTAAAAGTATAAATTAAAAGGAAACGAGTATCGGACTAATATAAATAATGACAAAAAATAAGAGTCGTAAATCCACTTAAATGATGAAATGAAACAGTCTCCCCCACCTATTAAAAAGCTTTGTCCCAAAGCTTATACCTTGTAGTAGATGACGAAGCCCGGTTTGTGAAAAGCTATGGGTATTTCTGTTTAAACGAAATCTTTACCTTCCCAGTGAACACAGGACTCTCCCTAAGTCCCTGAACCTAACCAGTGGTTATTCGGCTTAGCTTAATCATTTTATCTCACCGTTCTATGAATTCACGGGCTCTACCACAAACTGGAGCTAATCGTCAACGTAATTCCTTCTAACCTAGGCATGCAAATGGTTCATCACGTAAAACATTTCTTCAATTAAGACCCCATGAAAAGTATGGTGAACCCTACATAACTCTTGAGGAAGTTCCATCCTGTAGGCAACCTTTCTAACCTTGGCTAACACCTTGAAAGGTCCGACATATCTCGGGTTCAACTTACCCCGCTTACTTATCGTCCAAGCCCCTTTCTAAGGTGAACCTTAGATCAATGACCCGGTCCCCAAATTTGAATCCACGGCTTTCCGCTCAAATCATCGTATCTCTTTATATCGATCCTGAGCATACTGAACTCTCTGCTGATCAGACAATCTTTCCATTGTTTTCTTGATCAATTTTCCGACCAGTCAGATGAGCTTCTCTAACTTCGTCCACACACAGTAATCAACATTTTTGGCCATAAATGGCCTCATAGTGCGGCCATTTAATGTTATAGCGGTGATAACTGTTGTTATAGGAAAATTCGGCAAATGGCAAATGCTTAGTCCCAGCCCTTTTCCAAAATCGATCACCGCAAGCAACTTAGCATGTCCCTCGGAGAGTTTGGAATAGTGCCGCTGGCTTTGGCCGTAAGTTTCTGGATATACGTATGCTCATACTCATGTTTTAACCCAAAGCTTTCTTAAATGATCTCCAAAAATTTGATGTGAATCTCATCACAGATCACAGATATTAAAATAGGATTCCGTATCTTGCTACATCCTGTTTCCAGGCCACCTTTGGCCAACTGTCTACCCATGGATCATTTTCTTATTGTAAAAAGTGAGGCAAATTTGTGAGTCGATCACAATCCCCTCAAATGGTTTCGAAAACCCTCTGTGACTACATTTATAATCCTTGGATGATACAAATCCTTAAGATATTATCCCACATCCACTCGGGTATTGCTGGTTGTACTAACAATCCTGATGGCCTTTGATGTTCGGCCTTGACCTTTGCACACGTCAAGGCCCAAACAAACCTTTGGGCCTTAAAAACATTATGTGTGCGATGTCAGCTTTCATATTGAGCCCACCAAAATAGTTTTTTCATTCCTTGGTAACATCTTTCCGAACCGGGATGGATAAAATATTTTGAATTATAGGATTCGTGACTTAAATCACGGATCTCAAGTCAACATATTCAAGGAAAACAACATCAGCATTGTAAACATAAGGTTCCATGCGTGGTTCCAACTTTTCCTTGGGTATATCCTTTCTGATTCATTAATCCCACCTACGTCTTCATTCACAAGATTCTCATGGGTCAAAAGCTTCGCTCTAAGCTTCTAGAAGTTTGTTTTGGAAGATCCAAGCCAATCGCTATAACTAAGGCTCGAACCCGCAATGGCTCAATTCATTCCTTACGGCTCAATGCATCGACCCACCTATGTTTCCTTCCCTGGGTGATAAACAAATCACAGTCTGTAATCACTTAGCAATTCTAGCCAACGGCGTTGCCTCATGTTAAGCTCCTTTTGGTCAAGAATGTGTTGTAAACTTTTATGGTCGGTGAACACGGTGCATTTGGTTCCATATAGATAATGTCTCCATATCTTTAGAGCAAACACCACCGATCCAAGTTCTAAATCATGAGTGGTGTAGTTCTTCTCATGAATTTTTAGTTGTCGAGTAGCATAGGCAATCACTTCTCTTCTGCTCAATAAGCACCTAAACCCTTGGTGAAGCATCGCAAGACCACAAAAGTGCTTTGCTTCCTTCATAAATCCAGATGGTCACAGCACAACTTCCGCTTTAATAACTGAAAAGCGTTTTTCCCCTCCTTTCTCCCAATCGAATTGATTCCTTCTGAGTAAGCTTCGGCATGATTTAGCAATCTCAAAAACCTCAATAAACTTCGATAGTAACACAGCAAGACCTAAAAATATAGCGATACACCGTTCGTGTCTTAGGAGATGTCTGCCCAATCTTTTGATAGATTCTATCGTTGGCAGGATCCACATGAATACACTCTGCTACATCAATAACGTGACCGAGGAATTTACCATCGATATCCAAAATTCACGATTTTGAAAACTTAGCATAGCCGACTTCTCTTCTTTAAGGCAATTCCCAAATTGGCCTTAAGATGTTCTTCGTGCCTCTTTCCTGTCCTTTGAAAAAAAAGTATGTCCATCAATGAAGACAATTACGAACTATCCAAGTAGGGATTGCACACTCCGGATCATGAGGTCCATGAATACCGCATGTGCGTGATTGTATTAGCTCGAATGGCATAACCAGAAACTTTAATGACCAACCAAGTATGGAATGTCCGTCCTTCTGGAATATCTGCTCTCGTACTCTAACTAGTGAAAACTGATCATAAATCTAACTTCGAATAATAATGGATCCCTGGAGTTGATCAAATAAATCGTCCTGATCCGTTGGGATAGGATAACAATTCTCACTGTCAGCTTCTTTAGCTCACGTAGTCAATGCACATCTAATACCCATACCTTCTTTTGAAGAACAAGACCGGGGCCCCCAAGGTGCTGAACTAGGTCTTTGAAGCTCTTGTCGCAAAGCTCGGTAGTTTTTTTTCGACAACTTCCTTCATTTTTGGATGGTGCCAGTCGATAATGGTGCTCGAGCTACGGTCGGCTCCTGGAATTTAATCCGATCTAGAAATTTCACTTGTCGAGTTTGGGGAGACCCGGACAAGTCCTCGGAAACACTTCAGAAATCTCCAGACGATTGACAAATCCTTAAGTTCTTTTCTTCCCGACCTGCCTCCGTCTATCTTGGCGGAAATCTATGCAAAAAAGATCTTGACCATCCCTTTGCCATGTACCCTTTAGTATTTGAACATTGAAATAATGGCCAACCGATATTCACTCTCTCAGACGTACTTCATACCACAAAAAATCAAGGTATCATTCCCGATAGGTGATACAAACAAGTTCTCATCACCCAGGAAACGATCTGCGTGACACCTCTTATCCACTACATAACGATAATAACGTCAAACTACCTAGTTCTACGAGGCATTATACTCTATGTTTTGAACGGAATGGTTTTAAAGAAATTAAAGTGCAAACCCCCGCATAATAGTGTCTAACCCCGACTATTATCCCTCTACTAATTCCACATATAAAACTAATTTCTAATGGAGTTTGAGCATGTCAATACAGGAACAACGCAGAACATATAAAGCTTCAACGGTACCAGTTCAATCAAATAAGAAGAATGACATAGCGTTATTTTAAAGGAATGTACCCATGACGACATTGGAGTCCGGGTCCCTCAATGCATTCTTTTTCTTCTATGCATTCCCAACTGCATACACTCAGCCTTGTGTACTCCTATTTCCCCATTCCTTATTCTTCAACTTTGGACAATCTCTCTTGAAATGTCTTGGAGCTCCACATTTAAAACAACCATTCCCCTTGGGATTTGCCCCAGTTCCCTTCTGAGTATTAGCAACATTTCTGTTGCTAGAACTCCTGCAGTCACGGGCAAAGTGCCCTACCTTGTTACATTTGTGGCATCAGAGTCCACAAGTGCATTATGATGAAAATTGAACTTGTGTGCACTAAGGGTAAAGATCCCGATAGTAACGCTTCATTTTCACATGAATCCCCATATTATAGACTTTGGCGACATCTGCCTCTTGAAGGGTTGTTGTTGATGACCATGGTTATTTCTGGATGAATCATCAACCTTCCTTTTGTTGTCAGACTGTATTTCCGCATAGGTGCGGAGTTTTTGATCTATCAATTCGTTGGCCAACTCAATAGTCTTATCTAACGTCTTGGGTCTGGCAGACTTGACATTTCCATAAATGTTATCAGGAAGTCCACTGATGTACTTGTCAATCTTCTCAGTTTCATTAGCAACAAACTTGGTGCATATCAGGGTTAGCTCTTGGAAACGTTCAGTGTATGTTAGAACATCGTTCCCTTTGACCTTTAGGTTCCACAACTCGATTTCTAGTTTCTTGATTTCACCCTGTGGACAATAGTTGTCCATCATTTTCTTCTTGAGTACTTCCCAAGTCATTGAATATGCCTTAGGAACTAAGGTTCTTATCTGACTATTCCACCAAGTCAAAGCAGCACCTAACAGAGTGCAGGTGGCAAACTTAACCTGATTTTCAATAGCACAACCACTGATGTTGAAGACTGATTCCATCTTTTTGATCCACCTGGTTAAATCGACAACGCCTTTAGTTCCTTTGAAGTTCAAAGGTTGACACTTCATGAAGTCAGCGTAGAAACAAGGGCGCAGTTTGCACATTCCTTCGGTTATCCCCGTGCGAACTGTGGCTTCCATCTCCATTGGTGAAGTTTCGCAGAAGAGCTTGATTAATCATAGTTTAAACGGATTCAGGAGTCATGTTGTTTGGGTTGGCGTTCTTAGGTGAGGTATTCGGTCCTCGTCTTGTCATAGGTGCCATGATTCGTCTAAATTACAAGAGACAAAGCGTAAGGTCATAATCATGACGAGATATACAATAATTTACAGATGAGACAACAACACAAGAGAGGTATATAGTACAACATAACACATCTATTTCATTCATAACTTGGAAAATTTTACATGAAATAGTTTTTAGTACACAAAATACAATACAAAAGATCTAAGGCTATACTAGCGGGGAAAACCCCTAATACTTAACATGCCTGAACAACAGCCTATCAAAATAAAATGACATAGACCACTAAATGTGACTATCAGCATCCCTAGAAGCATCTTGGTAATCTGGAACTCTAGCATCTGGTGTTGGCTGTCTAGCTCTCCTTCGCTTCTCTTGCAGTGCTAACATACATCGGCTATGCATTCACTCCATACTCTCAGCCTCATGACTCTCATCAATGGAGAGCACTGATCCCCTGTTCCTGACGCCAATGACCAGTCTCTCAAAGCTTTGCCATCTCAACTTGTTGCATCTAGGAGCGAGTCTCATGTACCTGGTGTTGTGTCTGAATAAGAGTACCGTGCAACTGTAGCTGTGTCTGATGTGCATGGAGCTGGGACTCGTGTGCATATACTTGCTCACGGTGTGTCTGAAGCTCATAATAGATTGCCTGACTCAATCCTATCGCATGAGCCCAAGCCTCTCGGGAAGCATAGGCCTCCTCCTCCACAATGAGTACCGTCTCCTGGAGAGTCATCCTATCCCCCATAAGTAAGTCGACCCGCTGCCAGTCCATAGTAACTCACTATGATATGCTAGTTTTCCTACTAATCCCTAGAGCATACCCTCTAATAGAGCAAAAAAGTCCTGCTATCAATGCTCACGGGGAGCTTAGCATCTCGGTTACCCTAGTATTGACCCTCCCTCACGGTCATTGGTGCTATCTCACGAACTGCCTCTGCTGGATTTACCCAAGTATCCCTAATACCATACCCAACCTTTCTACTCCCTCGCCGTCTCTCTTCAGCATCTAAGGTGCTGACAAACCCATAGTCTACCCCTCGACCTCTGGTAGGTTTAGCAGTAGAACTCCCCCGACCTCATACCTGGAGCCTAGAGCAAACAAGCACGACCTCTTGTGAGGTGGCTGATCAGACTCGGGAACATCATCCCTACGGTCGACAGGTGGTGATATGTATAGAACTGTGTATTGGTGTAGTGGAGGTGATGGAATGCGGGCAGTAACCGCATCAACAAAGCTTGCGTGGAGGCTAACCTGAATGTTTTTGGATTGGGTTGGACTCCAGATGAGGTAGTACAGGTGAGGTAACAGGTGGTGAGAAATGTCAGATGAGTCCGTGCACCTAGCAAGCCTCCCTGTGGAGGGTGGTGATATAAGTAAGTGGTGACGAGTGAGTAAAGCATACTAGAAGTCTCGTCAACCTCTGCCTCTGGTGGAAGTATATGGAAGCCTAAAAGTCGGAACAGTAAGCTAGCTCCATTCTAGTAATGTCACGGAGGGTGGTGGATAACAGGCTCTGTCCCTCATCGTGGAGAAAACAAACTCAACAGTAGAAACAATAACAGCTAGACGGCCAGAGCTAAGGTGATCACCTCCACCTCCTTATCTATCATCCACTCATCCTCATTCCTCATCATCGACGACATCCTCCGGAGAAATCACCAAAAAATCCACATATCTCCATCCTCTCCCCTGTCCATAGGATAGTTAACCGGACCATCCTTGGTCTCATCATCCTCATACTCCTCTGGATCCGACTCAACAACATATCCTGGTGACTCAGCAGTAGGTGAAACAACAGGAGGTAATGGCTGCTCCTCAACCAAAACTCAGCACAAACCTCACTGGAATATAGGTCAGGTATATATGTTCCTGGCAACCGTAGTCAAGGTTCAAGTGTTGTATGAACAAGCTCACACGCTTACCTCCTCGTCCAGTGGACTGAGTTATCTGTGGCTCCTCGTGGCCTGGATGTAATCCTTGATGGTGAGGCAAATACCGGGTTGTATAGGGAGTCCATCGTATCCTAATACGATAACTTGTGGAGAACTGATTCGTCTGTTAGTATACACTTAAAATAACTCAAATGCAAATCTCGACCAAATGCCCTTAACCAAGGGAAAAGGTCAAAAGCTACACAAAGAGAATTACATATAATAAGAAAGATCAATAATAAAAAGATTCCGAAGAGATAATCCCCGGTCGTAAGTCCCAACAGGCTGACAATTGAAATTAATCCTGGTTTGATGAGAATTGAATGATGGAAACACTGATAGAATTAAAACTAAAATTAATTAAAGTAAAACCAAATTTAATCTATCGGAAACAAGTATAAGAAAATGGATCTTAAAAACTAATGAAGAATAAAATTTAGTTTATAGGAAACCTAAAATTAAATTTAATACTAAAATACGGGGAACAGAAGCAGGTATCGGGAACCTAAAATACTAAAAATTTAAAATAAATGCTAATTTAAATTAAAAATCAAAAATAAATCCTAATTAACTTAATTTGAAAAATAAAGAAAAATAGCACAAAAACGAGTCGTTTGAATGCGAAAACAAAAGAAACGTAAAACGCACCCCGGTAAAAACGGGTCTAAGACTGAAATTGAGAAAAAAAAAGCTATACAAATTTGTATTTTCCTAAGACACAATGACAAAAGACAATTTTATAAAAAATAAAAATATTTTTTTATTAATTTTTGGATTTTTTATATTGGATTATTTAAAGAATTAAATAACTAATTAAAACTATGAAAATAAAAAAGACAAAAAAAGTAAAAGTTATAAAAATTCTGAAAAAATAAAATAAAATAAGAAAAAGTTAACAATTTCTAAAAATATAAAAATGCCCAAATTTTACTGATTATACTAAAAAGATTAACAATGAAATTTTAACCTAATTTAAATATTTAATTTAAATAAAACAACTGTGTTAACTATATAAGGACTAACAGTGAAAAGACACAAGGACAAACGGTGTAACAGCAACACTGACCACAGGACTAAACAATTTAACTGGAAAAGACAAAATTACACAATGGTCCCAAAGTGGACCCATTGTAAGGTAATTCCTAAGTGCTATATAGCAAAAAAGCTAAAGAAGCAAAGCTGTAAGGTGGGTGGGGGGCTGAGGGAAGTACCTTTTGTAAAAGCACTTAATGCTTTTAACTGGCTTAATAAGCTAGAAAATAGCTTATGGTCTTACAGAACAAAATCAGCTTAGAGCTTATTTAGCTTTTTCTCTGATGTTAAATCTGTGAACAAAATAAGCTAAACTATGTGCGACAGATAAATAGGGATAGGAGTCCCAAAATTATAAGCTTTATGAAATCTAATAATCCAAATTAAGCCTGAACTAGAATAAGCTTATGAATGACAGTTTTACAAAAAAATAAAAAAAAGCCTACTTTAAGCTATTTATTAAGCAACTAAAAGGAAATAAGCTATAAAATCTTGGTAAATAACAGGGCTATAATAACCTAAAAGGACACAATAAAAGTAAAAAGAAACTAAGGGCTTAAAATCAAATAAGCTAGAAACTAGGGGCTGAAAAAGTGCTCAGACACCAGGGTAAGTTAGCACGTGGCTGGTAGCTTTTTTGAGCTTGAAATCAAATAAGCTCTTAAGAGCTTTTATAGCCAAAAAAAAACACAAACATGTTTAAAAGGGGAGGCTAATAATCTAATATTCAAAATATGAAGGCCTAAAAAACAATAAAAAGCAAGCTGATTTTAGGGTTTAAATTGAGGATTTCAAAAATCATGTCAAAACAAAACTTGACATATGCTTGGTCAAACCAAAGACAAAACAAGTGGTGTTTCAAAATTGCTAGCAACACAACATAATAAGCACAAAATAAGTTTGCATAACTGCAAAGCAGCTTAAGTGTTTAGCTAAATTGGCTTATTCAAATTTTGACAGAGGACAAAAGACACTTAAAAATTGATTTTAAAACTAAAAGTGGTAATTAAAGTGGCTTGATTAACCCCACACACTCAGCCAAAGTTGGCTGAGTGAGCTTGACCCACAACAAACCCCATATGACCCATTTTCATACTAAACCAAACACCCCCTTATTTATATAAAATCGAATTTTTTAACTGATTTTGGTGAAATAAGGCAGAGATAGTGGATTACAAGTGAACTTATATAACTTTTAACACATGTTTAATCAATTTAAACAGAATTATACCTACTCAAATGATACTTCCAATTTCGACAATGTAATTTCACAAACACACTAACTTAGATTAAAACTGAAAGTATAAACAGTGAAAACTTAAAAGAAACTGAGTATGAATAATAAACAACAAGCTTAAGTAAAATTTAGACTAAGAAAGTAAAAAAAACAAGATGATATAGTATCTGCTTGCACTTCTTCCTTATATACAAGCTCCTTTGCCTTTCTTTGACATTGGATGTGCTACAGTGAGTGTAAAATACCTACAAAGCAATCCTAGCACTCTATATGTCTTGAGTTCATCTCACAGCCATTGAAGGGATCGTTGGGTTGAGTGTTTTTGCCAGAGAGAGGGTTACAGGGCAGGTAAGGTGGGTAGGGAGAGGGGGAGCTGTAAAGGTACTTGGGAAGGGTGTTTGGGAGTGAAAACATTGGGAAATGGTGTAATAAGGATTAGGCTGTTACGGGGGTGGGTTGCAGGGTTTAAACGCAAGAATGGGGAAGAGCAACACCTAAGTCCCACATCTTTCCTTCACTTTTCATTTCTTTTTAACCGATTTAGTTATAACAAAAGTTTGGAAAGTGCACAAATGGCCCCCTCTGTTTATGAAAAGAAAACAAAGAAGGTTTAGGGGAATGCAAAACGGTCCCAATGCGTTTATAACTAAAAGGATTTTTGAAAAATTGCAATTTCAGACCCATTCGTGTTTTATTTTTCTATTTTTCATTTTATAAAACTACTTTCAAACTTGGCCATTTGTGGCCCTTTTATTTATTTTTTTTTTTTTTTTTTTTTTTTTTTTAAATTTTAATTATAAAAAAAAGTTTTAAAAATTTAAATTTTTGTTCCTTATGTTTTATAAAAAGGATTGTGGGCTTTTGTTGGGCTTGGAAATTTGTTGTAGCTTTGGGCTTGTATTGGGCCCAATTGATGTCGTCTGGCCCAATAAGGTTTTAGGCTATTTTATTGGGCTTTTAAGAGCCCAAAATAAGGTACAAGGCTTTGATTATTGGGCTTTTTCAAGCCTCATAAGGTTATAAGTGGGTTTTTGTGTGTACGAAATGGCTGAGTTGCTTAACTGGGCTAGGATTGGGCCTTCAAAGTCTTCACAGTCTTAGTCAATTGCACACAAATGGGCTGTTTATAAGTGATTGAGGGCCCATTTGGTCTTACATCTTCATAAATATATATTAAGGGCTTTCCAGCTCAGATTGGTTACGATTTGCATCCAGACAGATTCTTCAGGTTCCGCGATCAATATCCGGTTGACTGCTGATATCTTCATAATTGACTCTGACTTTGGCATTTTTGGACTTGGCCTGATTTTGCACCGTCTTTTCCATTCTGCTCATTTTGTCAATTTGCTTGGTTATCTGTCTTTTTGATGATATCCACTCCTCACAATACAAATGCAAAACCAAACCATAATTGGCAGTTTTTGTCTGTTATGGTCAGTTTAAGCTCCGTTTTTAGAGGTAAAAAGATTATGTGGTAAATAAGCATTAACTTGTGAATTGTTGTAGTGATCTTTGACTTTAGGCTCGAGCTTGTTCCTTTATCTTGACTTGTTTGTGAAAGTGTGATCTTGAGCACTGTAAGATCATCAACCAAGCATAATCTTGTTTCGCCATCTTGTAACTTTGCCATCTTGTGAACTTGTGACTTCTAGATCGACATGCTCATACCTTTCTTGATTTGTTAACTTGAAAAGCTTTAAAGTTACATCTTTCTTAAAATTCTTTAACTTTAACACTTCGTCACTTCGAGAAAGATGTACGGTATCAGAGTAGCGGAAGACTTGAAACATGTACTTAAGCTTTCATGATGTCTTTATACTTGTCGGTCGGGTATGAGCATGCGGTTATAAATCTTGACACGTCTACGTCTAGCAGCTGCTGTAACACCCCTAAATCTGGGTAGCAGCGGAATGTTGAATATCCGAGGGCGTTACTTCATAGATCAATACCACAAGATATGAGAACGACCAATAAACATGTCGTTTTAAAAAGATACATTGGATTAACAAAATGCTTGTTCATTACATAAGCTCATGGCTTTAAATTGTTTGACAATATAAGTAAAGATTTCGGTTTGTAACAAATGTTCCAAAAATATAATACGCCCAAATCTTTAGTACTGACTCTTTCCAAAGAGTGAGCCCCAATGTATCTGAGCACCTCGTGCCTTTTTGACCTGAGAAAACATGCTTAAAATATCAACATAAAGTTGGTGAATTCATAGGTTTGTATAAATCAATAGCAGGACCGCAAGATTTCAATGTGTTTGATTAAGCAACAGATGCAAACATCATTGAAAGTAATTATGTTTTCCCAAGCTCATGACACTGAAGCTCGACATGTATGAATGCAATAAATTGCCAATAAATGCCCGTAAATGATGTTCTAACCCGTAACATCCTAAATTCGACATGGTATACGTTTATTGTCTGGAAACCTGGCACAGTGAGCGCTACTCACCCAAACGGGGATGTCAATCCGAAATAGATCTATTTATAACATTCGCGCTCACAATCTAGTAATTGACAGTTCATGATAAAGGGCTCAGTGGGTTATCGCTACTTAGGCAAACACGTAATCATAGTATAAAATGTACACTTGCGTCCAATTTGTAAAACAAAGCATGTTCTAACCCTAGAGATGTAAATCATTTAAATAATTGTAAAACATAGGGCTATGAACTCACCTTAGTAAATAGTCCTCTGAAAATGATAATTATATCCAAGAATGGTAATGAATCACACCGTCAAATACCTAAGTAAGTACGGCCAGTCTTAGTCTACAAATTTAGGCTAAAGACTCAATGTATAAAACTACAATAAATTGCTAGTTTTATATATATACTGTTAATCACTGTTGTGGTAGTGTACATTTTAATGTATTTGTATTCACCTTGATGGCTCTTGGGAATGTATATGATTTCACATGTCCTTGTATACGTATAAACGTTACTAATAAATATTCTTATTTATTAGGCCGTAGGTTAATTGGTATACTATCCGAATATAATTCGTGATTCGTTAAGTGTTCATAAAATCACTTTTGTTTATAAAATACCCTTAGGTTTTCTATAATTACAAAACAGTCCCTCTAGTTTATGAAAATGTAACATTTACACTTTAGACCCTTAAGTTTTCACTTGTACATGTTTAGTCCTCCAACTTTACAAAGTTTACACTTTAGGTCCTTATATGTTCCAACAGCCCCTTAAGTTTTAGAAGTGTCATAAACAGTCCCTCAATTTACTAAAATAGTGAATTGGCAGTTTTAAACCCTCAAGTTTCTAAATTGACACATTTAGTCCCTTAACTTGTAAAAATCGCATTTTAACTCCAATTAAGTTCTAACAAGTGACATTAGATTTCATTAAGCTCCAATAAGCCATATAAGCTGCCCCAACTTATAAATAAGCTCGGGAGAGCTTATTTTGGCTTAATGGACCTTATTGGGCCCGTTAAGGTCCAATAAGTGTTTTAAAGGTCCGAATAAGTTTTAAAAAGCACAAAAGCACTTGTTAAACTTATTTAAGCTACACAAATCAGTTTGGCTTATTAATAAGCTCGGATGAGCTTATTTTGAGCTTATTGGGCTCGTTGGCCCAACAACCTTTACCGAAAGTTTGCAAAAAGGTCCATTTGGGTTTCCTATTGATTTCAACTTATCTCCCATATTCAATAAGCTCAGTTGAGTCTGTTTGGCTGAAAAATAAGCTCGGGTGAGCTTATTCGAGCTTATTGGGCTTGTGAGCCCAATAACTCAAACTCGAAATAGTTATACAAGGTGCTATTAGCATTTTGACTTATTTTCTAAACTTGTTAAGCTTTTTAAGGTATGTTTACTGTTCAGCTTATCAAATAAGCAAATAAGCCTCGTTATTGGGCTCCTCAGGCCCAATAGGAACTCGAATAGAGTTTTAGAGGTTTAAACTGGGTCCATTAAGGTCCGTTAATATTATTCACGTCCATTAAGCCCATTCAAACTTGGATAAGCTGTGTAAGCTCACAAATAAGCTATTAGAGCTTATCGTGTCTTACGGTTCGTGTTTTGGACTCGTTAATGGGCTAATAAGCCCGTTAAGGTCCGGTTGGTTTCCTCATGACAATTTAAGGTCCATGGATGTTAGATAAGCACATTAGGCTTCCGAATAAGCTTGTGAAGCTTATAGATAAGTTGTGGACCCCACCCTATGGTTTGTTGGGTTTGTTAGGCTCCCTTAATGGGCTGCCAAGCCCAAAGTGACCCGAACTTATGCATTTGATTGATTAGTTTGATACTAGGGTTTCAACTAATTTCGTTTAGCTTTTGTTTACGCTTATTAATCATATGCATTCATTTAAATAGCAATTGTACATGTTCCCAAGTCAAGTGGTTTTGTTTACCCAAGAAGTTTACGTATAGAGTTTATGCGTTTAACAAAACTGAACCCATGATCACCTTGGTTCTCATTTTGTATTTCAAAGAGAATGTTTTAACCTTAAGCTTGAATTTTAATCATGTTTCATTCATGTTAGCACCACACAAGGCAGATTAAATGTTTAGTGACCATGTAATTTGGCGTGCCAGCAATGAACACGCATACTTACATTTAAACATAAACAAAGGCGACCCTCATAACAAGATAGAATAGAAACGTGATGGCGTAGGTTTCGAATGTAACTTACAATAGGTCCTAATCTTCTTGACTGTGTTGGAAACGATTAGAATGGCCACCAAATGTATACATGAACAAATAAACCAACCTAAGGCTTAAAAGATTATACAATTAACCAACCTTGGCTCGTTACCTCTCCACGTCCCTTGTATGAGACTTAGTAACTTGAGTCCCTAGGGGAATAAAATGAAGTTGTTATGGATCGGTTTTAGGTAATGACTCGATATTAGAAGAGATATGGGGTGGTTATGTGTTTAAGAGAGTGGTTTAGGAGTTTTAAAAAATGTCTACATGATAGATATGAGGAGGGTTAATAAAGGCGTTAGACTTAGTTAGTTTTCTAGTTCCTAAACCAAACCAAACCGTGCCCTAAGTGGCGGTTTTGGTTAGATCTCGTTAACCTCACATGGTTTTGATAATACCACCTAGTACATCTCTTAATTACAAGATCAATGTACAAGATTCTAGGGATTTAGCAAGATTGCATGGTTTGTGTACACTTGTTAAGTGTCGCGGGTATCCAAGAGGAGAAAGGGGATCAAAATGCTATTATCCATTGTGTAATAAGGCTAACTAGGAAACATTAAGGTACTAGTCTTAATTAAACATGGTTGTACAAGTACTTAAAGAGATATTGGGAGATTTCTAGGTGATTTATGTGTTTGTTTTGGTGTTTAGCCGCGGCATAGGCAAAAGAAAAGTCCTAATGGTTATTAACCATTGTATTAGAGTTAACTAGGAACACTTAGTACCAATATTAATTAAAGGAGGTTGGTACTAGTACTTAACATAATCTTTAAGGATTTCTAGTGGTTTGTTGTGCTTATACCCGGCCCTAGTGGGTTGTGTATACAAAATTTGATTAATTTTGTGTTAAAGGTTTAAAAGTGGGTATTGGTTTGAGTCTAGGTAAGTCTAGGTATTTTCGAGGTGTGTCCAAATGTATTTTATTGCGAAACGTAACCCTTTTATGTGACCAATAAAAATTACATATGCCAAGTTAATAATTATCTTCTTAATAATTATATATTTCTTGTTTGATGTAAACCTTAATTTATTTGATGATCATTTACATTAAATGATTACTTCTGGTCTATGCGATTTAGCTTAAAGGTTAATTTAAAAGTAAACGCGTATCGGACCAAAATAAATAGTGACAAATAATAAGAGTCGTAAAATGACCTGAAATTAAGAAATGATACAGTCTCCACCCGTTAAAAGAGCATTGTACTCAAAGCTTAAGACCTTGTAGTGGATAACGAAGCCCCGTTTGTTAAAAGCTATGGGTATTTTTATTTGAACGAATCTTCACGTTCCCAGGTGAACTCAGGACCTCTCCTAGAGTTCCAGCGAACCTTAACTAATGGTATCCGGCTTCGCTTCAATCGTTTGATCTCCCGTTCCATGATTTCAACGGGCTCTTCCACAAACTGGAGCTTATCGTCAACGTGAAATCCCACTTAAACTACATTACTATGTCGCAGCGTAACATTGTCTTCAGGTTAGACACATGGAAAGTATGATAACTCTGCTCACTCTTGGGAAAGTTCAGCTTGTAGCCACTTTCCAAATTTGCTAACACCCTGAAAGGTCCGACGTATCTTGGATTCAGCTTGCCCCGCTTACCGAATCATACAACCCCTTTCCATGGTGAGACCTTGAGCATAACCCTATCCCCAACTTCGTACTCGATTTGCTTTCGCTTCCTATCAGCGTAGCTCTTTTGTCAATCCTGAGCAGCTTGCATCCATTTGCTTGATCAGGACGATCTTTTCTGTTGTTTCTTGGATTAATTCTGGACCAGTCAGTTGAGCTTCCCCAACCTCGGCCCAGCACATCGGTGATCGACATTTTTGACCATACAGTGCCTCATAAGGTGCGGCCTTTATGCTAGCGTAATAACTATTGTTATATGAAAACTCGGCTAGTGGCAAAATGCTTAACCCAACCCTTGCCAAAATCGATCACGCAAGCACATATCATATCCTTAGATTTGCATAGTTTCCTCTACTCTGCCATCAGTATTTTGGATGATACACAGTTGCCCATACTTAATCTGTACCAAAGCTTTCTGAAATTATTTTCCCATAAATTGGACGTGAATCTCCCATCACGATCATAGATGATTGACACAAGTATTCCGTGTCTTGCTACTATCCTGTTCAGGAACAACCTTGCCAACGTGTCCAATGGATCATTCTCCCTTATTGGCAAGAAGTGAGCAGATTTTGTAAATGATCACAATCACGTCCAGAAAGTGTTCAAACCTTGTGTATACTTAGGAAGCTTGTTGATAAAATCCATCTGAAATTATCCTCACTTCTACTCGGGTATCTCAGGTTTGTACTAGCAATCTCGCTGGCCTTTGATGTTCGGCCTTAACCCTTGCACATGTCAAGCACTTGCTAACATAGGTGGAGATGTCTGCCTTCATATTGGGCCACCAATATAGCTTTTTCATGTCTTGATACATCTTTTCCGAACCGGGATGGATAGAGTATTTGGACTTGTGAGATTCGGAAGCAAATCACTGATCTCAAATCCCATAGCAAGGGCAACCAACCCTTCATGTAAGCATAAGGTCCCGTCGGCACGTGGTCCAACTTCTCTTGGGTATATCCTATCAGATCAATACCCCCTACAACTTCATTCTGAAGATTTTCTGGTTTCAGGGCTTCGACTTGAGCTTCTAAAATTCATTTGGGAAGATTCAAGCCAATAGTCATAACCAAGGCTCGAGCCTGCAATGGCTTAATCCATTCCTTATGGCTCAATGCATCGGCCACTACGTTTGCCTTCCTCGGGTGATAATGAATGTCACAATCGTAATCACTCAGCAATTCTAGCCAATGGCGTTGCCTCATGTTAAGCTCCTTTTGATTAAGAATATGTTGTAGACTTTTATGATCGGTAAACATGGTGCATTTGGTTCCATAAAGATAATGTCTCTATATTTTGAGGGCAAACGCTACCGATCCAAGTTCTAAATCATGAGTTGTGTAGTTCTTCTCGTGAACTTTTAGTTGTCGAGAAGCATAAGCAATCACCATCTCTCTCTGCATCAATACACACCAAACCCCATGTGTTACGCACTCACAGTATAACAATAGTCTTTGCTCCCTTTAGGTAAAGCCATAATTGGTGCACTGCACAACTTCTGCTTTATTAACTGAAAAGCGTTCTCTTCCTTTTCACCCCAGTCGAACTTGATTCCTTTCTGACTAAGCTTTGTCATTGATTTAGCAATCTTCGAAAATCCCTCAATGAACCTTCGATAGTAACTAGCAAGACCTAAAAATTGGCGGATCTCCGTTGGTGTCTTAGGAGACGCCCAATCTTTGATAGATTCTATCTTGGCTGGATCCACATGTATGCCTCTTCTATCAATGACATGTCCGAGAAATTGTACCTTCGGAATCCAAAATTAACATTTTGAAAACTTAGCATACAACTTCTCTTTCTTAAGCAATTCCAAAATGGCCTTGAGATGTTCAACAAGCTCTATCACGTCCTTTGAATAAATAAGTATGTCATCGATGAAGACAATTACGAACTTATCCAAGTAAGGCTTGCATACTCGGTTCATAAGGTCCATGAATACCGCAGGTGCGTTTGTCAGTCCGAATGGCATAACCCCAAACTAGTAATGGCCATACCGAGTTCGGAATGTTGTCTTTGGAATGTATTGATCTCGTACTCTAAGCTGGTGATATCCTGATCTCAGATCTATTTTCGAATAAATACTGGATCCTCGAGAGTGGATAACGATTCTTTACTGTCAGTTTATTTAACTCACGGTAGTCGATGCACATCCTGAATGACCCATCCTTCTTTTTGACAAACAAGACCGGGGCTCCCCAAGGTGGGGAACTAGCCATTATGAATCCTTTGTCAGAAAGCACTTGAATGCTTCCGATAATCCTTCATTTCTGAATGGAGCCAATCGATACTTTGCCGAGCTACGTGGCGCAGACTACCTAGTATTAAGTCGATTTGGAATACCACGACGAGCCAGAGGAAGACCTGGCAAGTCCTCGGGAAATACTTCAGGAAAATTTCAGACGATTTACACGTCCTTTATTTGTTTTCCTTCTGACTTGTCCTCCTCTTTCTTGGCAGATATCTGCGCCAAAAAGACCTGGCATCCTTTTGCCATGTACTCTTGAGCTTTTGAACATGAGATAACTGTCAACCAAGATTCTCTCCCGTTGCTACTTTCGTTGCCACAAAAAGTCAAAGTTTCATCCCCAAAGGGAACTTGAATAAAGTTTCTCATCGCACATAATCACAGGCGTGCAACTTCTAACCAGTGCCATACCGATAATGACATCGAAACTCCCTATTTCTACGAGCATTAGATCTATGTTGAACGGATGGTCTAATAAATTTAAAGTGCAACCTCGTATAATAGTGTCTATCCCAACTATTTTCCCATCAGCTAATTCGACATCATAACTATCATCTAATGGAGTTGGGGCAATGTTAATCAGGGAACTAAATGTAGTGGATATAAAACTTCTATCGGCACCAGTGTCAAATAAGATAGATGCATAGTGGTTATTTAAGAGGAACATACCCGTGATGACATTGGCATCCGGGTTTCCCGATGTATTTCCTCTTTTTTCTGCATTCCCAACTGCATAAACCCAGCCTTGTGCATTCCCATTCCCTCTATTATTATTCTTCAACTTAGGACAATCTCTCTTGAAATGCCCTGGTGCTCTACACTTAAAATAACCATTTCCTTTAGGAGCTGCCCCATTGCCCTTCTGAGTATTAGCAACATTTGTGTTACCAGTACTCCTGCAATCGAGAGCAAAATGCCCTACTTTGTTGCACTTGTGGCACTTCTGGGTGCACGGGCCATTGTAGTGAAGATGGAACTTGGTGCACTTGGGCAAAGATCCCCCATAAGGCTTCTTTTGGCGTGTCCCTATTAGACCTTGGCGACATCCTGCTCTTGAAGGGTTTGTTGCTGGTGACTCATGTTTGTATCTAGATTAAATCATCAGCCTTCCTTTTGTTGTCAGACTGCCTTTCTGCGTAGGTGCGAAGTTTTTGATCCATCAAGTCGTTGGCCAACTCAATAGTCTCATCCAACGTCTTGGGTCTGGCAGATTTGACATTCCAATAAATGTTGTCAAGAAGTCCACTGACGTACTTATCAACCTTCTCGGTTTCGTTGGCACAAACTTTGGTAACATATCAGTGTTATGCCTCTTGGAAACGTTCAGTGTATGCTGGAACATCGTTCCCCTTGACCTTTAGGTTCCACAGCTTGATTTCTAATTTCTTGATTTCACCCTGCGGACAATACTTGTCCGTCATCTTTTTCTTGAGTAATTCCTAAGTCATCGCATATGCCTCAGGACCTAGGGTTCTTATCTGACCATT
This sequence comes from Tanacetum coccineum, assembly GCA_026074375.1. Classification (NCBI taxonomy): domain Eukaryota; kingdom Viridiplantae; phylum Streptophyta; class Magnoliopsida; order Asterales; family Asteraceae; genus Tanacetum; species Tanacetum coccineum. The sequence goes on along the minus strand of BQNB010005464.1, from coordinate 29,576 downwards.
CCACCAAGTCAAAGCAGCACCTAACAGAGTGCAGGTGGCAAACTTCACCTGATTCTTAATAACACAACCACGAAATTTGAAAACTGACTCTATCTTTTCAATCCACCGAGTCAAACCGACCACGCCTTCAGTCCCCTTGAAGTTCAAAGGTTGACACTTCATGAAGTCAGCGTAAAAACAAGGGCGCGCAGTTTGCACATTCCTTCGGTTATCCCCGTGTGAACTGTGGCTTCCATCTCCATTAGTGGAGTTTCGCAGAAGGGCTTGATCAATCATAGCTTGGATGGATTCTGGAGTCATGTTGTTTGGGTTGGTGTTGTTAATAGGGGTATTATGTCTACGTCTTGTCGCAGGTGTCATGATTCGTCTACAACACAAGAGGCAAAACGTGAGATCATAATTATGACAGAATATAACAATGTATAGATGAGGTAACAGCACAAGAGAGGTATATAGTACAACATAACACATATATTTCATTCATAACTTTGAAAATTTTACATGAAATAGTTGTCTGATTACACAAAATACAATACAAAAGATCTAAGGCAAATGCTAGCGGGGAAAAACCGCCTAATACTTAACATGCTGTACAAATGACTCTATCAAGATGAAATTGACACAAACCACAGACGTGAACTTGTCCGCATCCCCCTGAAGCGTCCTAGGAGAACGTGATCCTAAGCATCTGATGCTGGCTGTCTATCTCTCTGCTGTCCTCGCAGAGCTAGCAACTCTTTCTGTATGTCGCCCATCTCTCATCTCATGTCTCTCATCACACGGAGAGTCTCTACCATCTGTGTCTGACGCCTACGGTCAGTCTCTTGAAGCGCTGCTATCTCAGCCTGATGCATCTGAAAGCGAGTCTCATGTACCTGATGCTGTGTCTGAATGAGAGTACCCTATAGCAGTAGCTGTGTCTGATGTGCCTGGAGGTATGGTCTCGGAGCATACACATAATTCACGGTGGTCGAAGCTCCTGATGGGTCACCTGACTCAATCCTATCGAGTGAGCCCAAGCCTCTCGGGAAGCATAGGCCTCCTCCTCCACCATCCATACTGTCTCCTGGAGGGTCATCCTATCCCCCATAAGTAAGTTGACCCACTGCCAGTCCATATCGACTCTTTTGAGATATGACCGAGCCCTACAATCCTGAAGCATCCTCTAGTAAGGCATACAAGTCTTGTGTATCATGCTCATGGAGCTCAGCAAGCTCTGTAACTCTAGTATTGACCTCTCCCACGGTCATAGGTGCTATCTCAGGAACTGCCTCTGTCGGATCTACCCAAGTATCCCTAATACCGTACCCAACATCTCTAATCCTCTATCGCCTCTCTTCAGCATCTACCGTGCTGAAAAATCCATAATCTATCCCCGGTCTAGCAGTAGAACTCTCCCCGACCTCGTATCTGGAGCCTAGGGTGGACAAATACAACCTCTTTCGGGGTGGCTGCCCCAACTCTGGAATATCAAAACCCTATTGTCAACAGGTTGTATTATGTAAATGAGATGGTGGTAGTGGTGTAGGAGGTGATGGTATACGCAGTAACGCATCCAATAAGGGCTTGTCACCTTAGTCTTTTGTTTGTTTAATTTCCCTCAAAGTTACAACTGCATTACACCGTGGGTCCTTATTGGTTAATATTTCAACAATAGTCCTCCAAAGTTCAAAATTTGTGCACCGTTCATCGTTTTGCTCAACAAATCGTTAACAAAAGTTCAAGTTCTACGACAACAACAACGATTTCACCAACAACAATTAATTTTTTATTCATGGTTTTTTCTTGATTTAGTAAAATCCCATAAAAGTCAATTTTTTTTACGGTTTAAATCATAGAATTGTAAAATCCCGTGAATGTTAATTGATAAGCTTAAAACGGCAAAGGGTGCACAAACGTTGTGCTTTAAATGAGAAACGGTTGATTTGTCACTTGAAAGGACTAACGGTGAAATATTGATTTAACGATGAGGGATTAATATTAAAGTTAGGACAAAAGATAAATGGAGTATGAAGTCCAGGGACTAAACATGCACATTTCGAAATTGTAGTAATACAAAAGCGAATTCCCTCCTTTTATATCATCTTTTCCGTTTCAAAAATAAGAATATAAGTGTGACGTATGTTATTTGCTTCTCGCGGAGTGGTACGTTAATCGTCGGTGAAAACCGAATATACCACGATGATCGGAACGACGACACGGACACTCGAAACCGAAAACCGAAACCGAAAACCAACACTCGAAACCGAAAACCGAAAACACGTGAAACCGAAAACCGAAAACCGAAAACCGAAAACACGTGAACGAGTACTCGTTCGGTCTTCAAACAAAATACACGTTCGGTCCTTGAAGGAGTAAGCTCGTTCGATCCTTGAATGAGTAAACTCGTTCGGTCTTCAAACAAAATACTCGTTCGGACCTATGAAAAACCACTCGTTCGATCCTTGCAATCTTACACTCGTTCGATCCTCGTTAGTTCGATGGTTGCACTAGTTCGATGGTCTCACTAGTTCGATGTCACTCGTTCGATGTCACTCGTTCGATGGTCTACTAGTTCGATGTCACTTTGAGAAACCAACAAGACAACCATAAGCACTTTTACACCACTCTAAAGAAAGAAGCAATAAACATTTGTAGTAGAATGTAGTGAAACAGTAGGAAAAAAAATGGAACTTCAAAAAAAATAAACGTGAAACAATAGAAACAGTAGGAAAGAAACAAACAACTCAAAGAAAAACGTGAAACAGTAGAAAGGAAAAGAAAAAAATAAACTATCAACTAGTAATGAAAAACATAGACCACTAAAATAACACGAGAGAATAATGAAAAACATAGACCACTAAAAAAATAACACGAGAGAACTCAAATGTTATCCCAAAAAAAATTCGAATCAATAAAATCTATACGACCACAAACAAACATTAAACCCACCCCTTGGCGATTGATACCAAATGTTATCCCAAAAGCTTAATCCATTTCACAACATAAGCTATACCAATAAGCAAAATAGTAGAAAGATAGAAAGAAAAGTTGGAAGATTTATTAGAGAGAAAACTAGAGATGGAAGATTACACACACACACAAATTATGCAAATGGTAACCAACACCCTCTCCATGTGTGGAGAGGGTTCTATTTATACCCTTGAGCCATGAGTGGCATGTGGGCTTTCTAACTTGGGCCGGGCTTGGCTTTTCTTGGGCTTTGAGCCCGAAACATGGACAATATTAGATTACAATCCAAGCCCGTTGAACCCGACTAGCCTATTACTTAACAAGACTAATTACGACTAATAAGACCGATAACATTCTTGTTCGACTTATATAAAATTAAGGCTAACATTTATATATACTGTTATCACTTGTGTGGTCGTGTACGTCTTTAATGTATTTGAAATTGTTGATGGCTCTTGGAAAGGTATACGATTTCACACGTTCTAGTATATATATAAATGTTATTAAAAATGTCACTTTTGTTCATTTATTTGTATAATATCCGAATATAATTTGCCCGATTCGCTGAGTGTTTATAAAATCATCTTTGTTTATAAATTACCCTTGAGTTTTATGTAATTACAAAACAGTCCCCTTTAGTTTATGAAAATGTAACATTTACACTTTAGACCCCTAAGTTTCAAAAATTACACTTTTAGTCCTCTAACTTTACAATGTTACACTTTAGGTCCAATAATGTTTAAAACAGTCCCCTTAAGTTCCAGGAATGACAAAACAGTCCCTCAATTTACAAGAATAGTGAATTGGTTATTTTTAAACCCTCAAGTTTCTAAATTGACACATTTAGTCCCTTAAATTGTAAAAATTACATTTTAACTCCAATTAAGTTCTAACAAGTGACATTAGATTTCATTAAGCTCCAATAAGCCATATAAGCTGTCCTAGCTTATAAATAAGCTCGGGAGAGCTTATTTTGGCTTAATGGACCTTATTGGGCCCGTTAAGGTCCAATAAGTGTTTTTGAGGCCCGATTAAGTTTTAAAAAGCACTAAAGCACTTGTTAAGCTTATTTAAGCTACACAAATCTGTTTGGATTATTAATAAGCTCGGATGAGCTTAATTTGAGCTTATTGGGCTCGTTGGCCCAACAACCTTTACCGAAAGTTTGCAAAAAGGTCCATTATGGTTTCCTTTTGATTTCACCTTATTTCCTATATTCAATAAGCTCAGTTGAGTTTGTTTGGCTAAAAAATAAGCTCGGGTGAGCTTATTTGAGCTTATTCGAGCTCATTGGGCTCGTTTGCCCAACAATTCTTAACCCGTTTGTTTGAAAAAGGGTTTATACATAATAAAACTTATTTTCTAGTTTCATTAGGCACTCGGGATTATGGTTAAGCTATTTTCATTTTATGGCGTATTAAATAAGCACTTAAGCTCCGATAATGGGCTTTCAGGCCCATTACGAGTCCGATAAGTGTTGTGCTTGTTTAGGCTTAGGTCATTTGGGTCCATTGACCTTCCTATATTTATAATAAGCCTTATAAGTTGCCTAAGCTAAGCTTATTTAAGCTACACAAATCAGTTTGGCTTATTAATAAGCTCGGATGAGCTTATTTTGAGCTTATTGGGCTCGTTGGCCCAACAACTATTTACTGAATATTAGTACCAAGGTCCATTAAGGTTTGTTTAGTTTTTAAAGGGTATAAGGGCCTATATAACTTTCAATAAGCTCGTAGGTTACCTTAATAAGCTTGTAGAGCTTTTTACCACTTCATGGGCCCTACTGTTGGGCCTGTTGGGCTTGTTTGGCCTTATTGGGCCCGCTTGTGGCCCGTTAAGTTTTCTTAAACATTTGATTCTTTCCTACGTTATAAGTTGAGAGTCTTCACTAATGTGTCGTTGGGCTAGTTGGGCCCGAACGTGTCATGTTGGATCGTAAGAGGTCCATTGGTTTCTCTAACCATATAGAGGATTCAAAAATGGTCCTAGAAACTATATTTCGTTTGTTAACCCCTATACACTAGTCGTGTTACACATGCAAATGTTGGTTTAAGTCGTGTATACCTTCCAAAGCCATAGTGTCGTGTTTATTCGAAATGTTTACGTATAGTTTTCGTTAAAATCGTGTATAAGGTATACGTATACATCAAAGTTAAGTTTTTCATATCAACGAATGGTTTTAAAGTCTCACTTATTAATAACCTACGTGTTACGTGTTCCCTTGTACTCTTACACCACACAAGTCGTTATACGCTATATCATTGCGTATAACACGTATATTTGGCACTTAATATGTGTGAACTCTTACTAGCACATCATATAAACATATACGAGTCACATTGGCTAGCTAACAAAGAAAACAATTATAATAGTAAGGATATAGGGTTAAACCACGACTTACAAGGGTCCTAATGCTTTGGTTCGAGTGTGCATGGGAAATGAGACAACCCACGTATTATTTATACGTCCAAATGATTTACCAAGACTCCAAGACCTTGCGTATATCCAATCCTAGCTCGTATACACTTCTTAATACTTCTTATATGCGAACTTAAATACACCTTGAATCCTTAGAATGAAATATGAGCGTGTATGGTTCGGTTATCACTTAACCCGAATGTAATTGAGAGTACTGAGAATGGTTTTTGCTTGAGAGAGAGTTTGAGAGTTTTAGAAGTGTTAGTGTATACGTGAGTGTGTATTTATAGGCAATGAGCTAGTTAACTTCCCTAGTCACATAACAAAACCAAAAGTGCCTAATCCTAGCGGTTTTGGGATTTCTAGTTGTTACCATTGTGTATTAAGCTAAACCACTAAGTACAAGCTTTAATTAGGCAAGTGATGTACAAGATTTGCTTGATTCTTGAAATCTTAAGGATTTGTGTATATACATGCATGTAGCCATGGCCTAAAGGGCAAAAGGGAGGCCATTTGGTTAATATCCAATGTGTAAAGGCTAATGGGAGACATTAAGTACTAACCTTAATTAACCAAGTGATGTACATTTACTTTGGGAGATCATTAGAAGATTTCTAGGTGTGTTTGTGTGCATAACCGGCCCCTAGTGGGTTGCCTACACAAAATTGATTTAAATTAGAGTTAAGGTTTTAAAAGTGGGTATTTGTTTGAGTCTAGGTGTTTCCGGGGTGTGTCCAAATGTATTTTATTCCGAAACGTAAGCCCTTTACGTGACCAATAAAAATAAAGTACGTAAAGTTAATAATTAACTTCTTAATAATTATATGACACTTGGTTGATGTAAACCTTAATTTATTTGATGACCGTTTACATAAATTGATTATTTCTAGTCTACGCAATTTAGCTTAAAAGTAAATATTAAAAGTAAACGCGTATCGGACCAAAATAAATAGCGACGAATAATAGATGTCATAAAATGACCTGAAATTGAGAAATGTTACACATAGCTACATAAAAGTCCATGTGTAACTTGAACCATATAATCACAGAATCAAAACATTTCAAAACATATTTTGCATCATTTCCATCCCAAGAAAACATAATAGAATGGGACTATGAAACTCACATGATGCTCAGCTTACTTGACAAGATCTTGCACACAATCTAATCATAACAAAACACAAGTTTCACTCGGTTAGGAAAATGACCAAGCCAATGCAACAATAACATGATGGACCTCTAAACCTAACATTTACTTCCAACTTTTCATACTCTATATAGTCTTAACCATTAACTTCCAACTTTTTAGTTTTTGGCATAAATTTATAGTCACTTTATGACCACAAATAAAATACTAAAACACCTAACTGATGGTTTTCCTTGCATTCCCTAGTTCACCAATGAGTTGTGAGCTACTGTGATTTTTGAGAAAAGATAATATTAAGTGGAACTATTTTATAAAAATTCATCATTACAAAGTGCTCAGATTCAGACCTGAACGCGCACTGAAAAGTTTTATTTTCTCAAAAATACTTAGAAACACTTTTAGAATTAGACCTTTGATATGGAGTTAATAAACACCTAAAATATGACTCATGATTTTTGGTAACCCTTATTTGACTTTTAAGTTGGGGTTTTACTCCCCGAAATCAGACCCAAATCTGACCCGAATTTACTATTTTAAAAACTTTTCTTGCGAAAATTATTTGACTAACTTCCTGACCTCAAAACCTTTCGGAGCCAGATTTTTTGGAAACTATACTCTCTGAACTTATCAATAGACATAAGATAAATGACAAAACACGTTACCATCATTGAGATAACATACGAACAAGATGACTCAAAATTCTGCTCAACCATAACTTAAATTTTATCGCGTTCTAACTCTAACCGAATACATCAAAACGCATCTAATCTACTACCACCACCACCCTTGTAAAATCAAGCTTCCGCAGTATTTTTTTTATAAAGGTGTGTTTAAGTAACTTGTAATTTAAAGTTTTAGTTTTTGAGCTTTAATACAAGATAAATACCTAAACACTTCTAATTAGGTTTAACATCATTAATTTACAGATTTTTATGAACCCTAATTTATCCATCACTTTATTGTTAGATAAATTAAAAGAAAGTTAAAACCATTAAAGTTTATAAACATACCTTAATCCTTGATTCTTGATACCTTAAATCACCAAATTAATCTTGAATAAAAAATCTTTTTTTTCTTTCTTCCTTGGTTTGTCCGGTTTTTAAAAAAAATAGGGGTAAGGGGTTTGTATTTATAGTGAAGGAAAAGAGATTTAGATAATTACCTAATTAGAGTTATAGTTGGACTAAAATTTGATTTCCTTTCCTTGTTTCTCTCCTATACCCGGTCGAACAACACCCCTTTATATTTATTTTTATTTTTATTATTTACACAAAAACCCTTTAATTTTGTTATTTTTATAAATACTTTTATTTATTTAAACCTCCTTTTAAATAAAACTAGTTTTAAATACCTAAAAATAAATTCATCATATACTTTATTTCTCTAACTTAATAATACTAAAATTTATTAACTAAATTTCTAAACTAAATTTTTCTATTCCCACGAATTCCTATTATCCAAATACGTATACATATACATATAAATACGTACATACATAAAATTTTATTATCATTTCATTGTCACTAAAATGTGAGTATAATGAAATATCCATAGCAACCATAACTTCAATCACCATGAGACGATCACGCTCAATGGATTTGTAACCAAACTCACATTAGATCACATAAACACATAATTATTATAGCAGATAATGAAACTCGAGTCAATACTAACGGTTGACTAACCTGCTCAAAGCACAGTTGTCACAGCAACCAAAGCAAGCGGATCTAAGTTGCGTTCATGCATTAAACGAACTTCATTTACATGAAATTCGTGTTGTCCCAAGTAAGCATGAAGCTGATCAATATTAGTTATGTGCAAGTCCCGAACTAATTTGACATCTGTCACAAATTTGCTCTACTTAGGAGCAAGGGTATTCAAAAACTTGGTATTCACTTAAAATTGTTCCCGTTTCACATTGTAGATGTTCATGTCATTGAGTAGCAGTGAAAATCTCAAGTAGAAATCACGTAGTGTTTCCCCCTTCTTATAAGCAAACTTATCGAATTCATCATATAGTTTACACTCTCTTTCATGTTTCATCAATGAAGTCCCTTGCATAAGAAGTTGAATTCTTTCCCAAAGTTGCCTGGCGATTCGATGATTGCTAACAAGTACATAGACCTCTGGTGGTAATCCTTGAAGAATGATATTTGTTGCCTTGACATTACAATCAGCTTGAATTGCATCCGCAGGAGTCAATTCAGAGTATTTTCTTGGCCTAGTCACACCATTTTCCTCAATCGTAGGCCAAATAAGTGGACCATCATGTATAGCTCCATTCTACTTTTCCAAGAATTGTACATATCTTTTTCCAACATAGGTGGACGATTTTCCGCACCCAAAAGAATCGCTTTGTCAGCAAGAGTCATCATTGAGAAATTTGTATGTTAAAAGATTACTGTTTGATCGAACAGTGATTAAAAGTAATTGTGATGTTATGAGTTGTCTTTTGTTTGTTTTATGTCTTAAAACTTATAGGGATTTTACAATTCTTGACAAAACCAGGAAAACAAGTTAATGTTTCACGGGATTTTACAAGTCAAAGAAATAAACTGTATAATTTTGAAAATTTAGTAGATCGGTTTCAACTAAAAATTTATAGATCGGTTTCCACTAAAAAATTAGTAGATCGGTTTCAGCTAAAAAACAGTAGATCGGTTCCAACTAGAGTTTAAGTTGATCGGTTCCAACTAACTGAGTAGATCGGTTGATACTAGCACTTGAGTAGATCTGTTGAAACCGACTTCAGTAGATCGGTTGAAACTAATTCTGAGTAGATCGGTTACCACTAATCCTTAGTAGATCGGTTATAACTAATCCAAAACCCAAAATTTTAAAAACACAAAAAGACACCTTTTTGATGGTTGTTTTGCAAGAAGTATTGTACAACTAGTGTTACTAATCTTATAGGAACAAGAAAAATGGAAACTTTAAGGTTTTTAAGCCAAAAAATTTAAAATCAAGATTTTGTTATTTATAAGGTTTTCGAACACAATAAGATGAACAAAAGTGACATTTTTCAATGATTCTAAGCACATACACCTATATCAATGGATATTAGATCAACTTTACCTATGTAAATGATCTTTTAGTGTATAGAGGAGCTTCGAAAACAAAGAAAAATATGAAAAAATACATACGGTTTTGCAAGAAAAACAACATGAATCAAATGTGAAACACAAAAACTAAACACACCACTCCATGTCTATTGATACCAATTGAATGTTATCTAATAACATACTTGATGAGTGAAAGAGAGGTAGTTTTAGAGAGAGAGAGTGGTTGGATGAACACTTTAGAGAGAGAAAGTAAACATGAAAAGAAAATGCATTAAGTGTGTATGAAAATGAACAACCAACACCCTCTCCGTGTGTGGAGAGGGCTTTTATACAAAGGATAAACCGGGCTTTCCATGGGTTTTCTATGCTTTGGCTCGGTTAGCTTCCTAACTATTACATAAAATTGTCTAACTATTACAAAGGCTCGTGAGATCGATAATGATCGTCACTTCACTAAAAACTGAATTCCTAACAATCTCCCCCTAAGGGACGATCGTTGAGATCTCATAAATGATCAACACTTTTTGTATTTCTAACAACGACCTCAGATCTGTTGAAACTGAATTCCCAACTATAGTCTTTAACGACGCGTTAACATCTGAAGTAGCACTCTTATGTGAACCCACGGTAAGTTCTCTTAATGACAATCAAATTGACTTTAGAATATCGTTTGATGAATCCGACGATGAAGATTACACGGTAATTTTTGACAAAAACTCATTTTCTTATAAAATAATTTATGTCAATGATTTGAAAACAGATTCGGAAAATGATAATGAAAAAGTCAATATACCTTCGTTTCCATCACCCGAGCCTACGGTCAGTTATTTTAATGATTTAGACTTCTTTAAAGATTTTTTAGAATGAATTTCCAACCATTTTTTTACAATGATGCTCTAACGTCTAAATCAGATTCCTCAACTGAACTTGTTAAAATTCCTCATCATATCGATGAATTTGATTTGAAAACTAAAACATCATTATCCGAATATGATGAAGAGGAACAAAACGTTGTGTACTTTAATGATCTATTCCCTTTTAACATAATTTATCCCGATGATTCAAAATCAAAAAAGGACAATGACGATCATGAAATCGATATTAAATAGTCTTCGGGGGGCAATGTAATATATACCGACGATGGTGCCTATGCACATGGGTCAAATAAGCTTTTGGAAAATAAATCTAATAAATTTTTTAAAGCTGAAACTTTTATCAAAGAATTAAATGTTAATATAATGACTTGGAATCATCTTAACAAAGGGATGTCATTCATTTTCCTAATCAAGAATTTGTATATGCCATTTGGCATCCCGTTCGACCCTAAATTATTTTATAAGGATGGGATTAAATTGGGGCAAGTCTAACTTAAAACTTTTCTGTAAAGAAAAGTACTTACCGGGAGATAACCCGGAATGTATTTTAAATTTTTTATCGAGTTTGTCTTTCCAGACTGTCTATACGGCGTATCCAAATCCTATGGATATGACGTATTGACCTTTTGGACGTTATCCAGTCCTTATTTTCAGCACAGTCGATACGACGTATTTGTTAAACAAATACAGTGTATTCGACACAGGTATCAATACGGCATATCCCGAGGTATGGATACGGCGTATCAACTTCATGTACAGTTTTTAGGATTTTATTTTGAGTCTAACCAGCAAATACACGGAGAAAGAAATTGCACTTGTTTTCTTACGCTTAATATAGGAACCTTCTGAACGAAAAGATTTGGTAGAGTGCGTATTTTCTGGAATTTTGTGTGTGCTGTTCGTGCTAGGATTCAGACCCGCTTTCGCACACACATTCTTGCTCATAAACTCAACTTGGAGAATCTATCGAGTAAAATATCAGGGTGGTTCTCATTCTAATTCTTTTAATTTCATGTTGTTAATGTTTTATCTATACAATGAGGACGTTGTATAATTCAAGTACGAGGATGGATAATATGCTATATGCTTAAATTATGCCAAATTTAATTTTTTTTTTCTAGCATAACTTTTGTAAAAATTATTAGTTACATGACATCGCGCACTATAACCCTTAATACCAAATTGTGAGAATTAAGACTATTCTGTTTCCAAAAGTTTACTAAAAATTCCACAAAAATTATAAGGTTGCGGTATGTTGTAGACTTTAAAACTGGCTTGGTATATTCTATTTCGAGACCACAATAATGAGTACTTCGGATTTAGATGGTGAAACATTTTTTAACTGGTTAATTTCTAGATAATACACCAAAAGCCTATAATGTTGTAAAATTACTAAGTACATGGTTAGTTAAAAATCTCGTGTAACCTTTGCTTACTCTCACTATAAGAGTAAGATCCCCTAGAAAAACCTGTTGAACCATTCCTGTCTTTTTCACACCATATGTTTATTTCGTTACACCTTTACACTTTAGCCTACCATGTAGATTAAGCCTACTTAATCAAAGTTGCTAGTTGCTTTTGTGTAAAGTTTTATATTTCCTGTGTCAAAGTGAAATTTTTCTATCTCGGTTAGGTCGGGAATTGCACAATGCAATGGGAAAGTATGTAGCTTATGTATTTTTCTACTTTCATGATTATGTATTATGTCTGAAGATGAAGTGTTAAAGGAAAAATTATCCTGATGAATTATGATTGTGAAGACGGTGAAATTGCACCGAGATTTATGTTATGAAAAAAAATGGAAAAATAATAAAACTGCATCAAAAAACGAGAGATGATTGATAGTCGGTTCGCTAAACTTAAACCGATGAAATACTTGGAAGGATCAATTATTCATTGATATGTGGATAAAATTCAACGATGTATAGTTTTGTATAAAGTGGCTGATATCTTCACTTTTGTAAAAGTATGTAAATTTGGGATGTTTGGGAAGTTGACCGTTATGGGAACTGTAACATTCCGTATTCTCAGGTCATTTTCAATACTATTTAATTTCACTATTTTTTTTTTCTCGTACGCATTCACCTTTTAATTTAATTGTTAAGCTAATCCGTTTAGACTGAAATGATCATACAATTGTAAAAGGGCATTAAACAAATTAAATGTTTACATATGCATGTGTTATATGAATTAATTATGAGGCATAATTAATAACTTTGTTCATCTTATTTTTATTGGTTACGTAATATGCTTACGTTCTTAATACAAATGCGTTTAGGCATACAAGGAAGTTCTAAACTAACTACGCCTAAACAAATACACCACTGATTATACCCAATACCCAAAAATAATTCAAAAATAACATCATTTTATACTATTATGCCGAAATTGAGGATGAGATCCAAGTATTCATCACATTAATAATATATTGATATTAACATAAAGTAACTCTTAATTTTTTTTCAAAACTTGTCATGATTAACTTAACTAGGGTTAAGAAAGGAATTTATAGGGTTTGATTAAGTAGATATTTATACTATAAATAGCCATGCATGCATGGCTAATGTTTACAAACTCTTATACTTAACAAAAATACATTTTCTTTCTCTCTTTTCTTCTCCAAATCCCACGGCAACAAAGAACCCTTAAACAAAATCCATATTTGATTTTTTTAAGTATATACAACCCTTATACAAAACATAATTTAAGGTATCTAAGGTGTTGGGTTGAATTGGTTCATCATTTTCAGTAAGAGAAGAAAAAGGAAAGATTAGGGTTTGAAAACCTAATCTTTGGGTTATAAGCTTGGAAGCTTTGTTTTTGGGATCTAAAACAGGGTTTAGAACTCATTTTCACATCTCTTTCATCATTACTAAGGTTTTCTTATATACCTTTTCTTTTAGTTCTTATATAATTTTATGTATTACATGTTAAATATAGCCATAATCACCATCTAATGACTTTTACATGTATAAAATGGATTTTTTATTTGAGTTTATCAAATTTATATACTTTTCTCATTGTCCTATTGTTATAAATATCATGGAAAAGTAAATATAAAAGTATGTTTAACTTATAGTTTAAGTTAAAATGTTTAAAGGCTAATTGGGTTTATAATGTTTCTTATACTTCACATGTGAAATAATGAAAGCAAAAGGGTTGAACTTGTTACTATGAATTTACAAGGACTAGGGATGATATTAGATATTATTATAAGTACCACATATGTAAAATATGGTTATAAGAGTTTTTATAGTAAACTACTAAGTTAATAATACATAAAAACAAGTTTTTATAAAGTTATCCACTTAAATACATATGGGCTGTCTAAATTCGAATCTTAGACAGTAGCTTTTGATATTTTAAAGTTATAATACGCCTCATGACGATTCCATAATGTTATAAAACTCGATAAACGATCGATAACGATTAAGATACGTTAAAAACGAGTTTACGGACTATAAATACTTTTATAAAAACTATTTTTATAAAAAGTTACTATTCTTACAACAACTTTTATTTTAAACATCTAAATTGATATAATACTTTTGATTACGAGATCGTACACGCAAGAATCGTTGAGAACGGAACTATAACGAGTAAATTACGACATTTTCGATAATTAAAGTTTATAAAAGTAATTTTATAAACTATGAACAGTAAAAATCACTATTCATCAGTGGATTTATCTTTATAAAATATAATACCTCTTTTAATAACAAAAAAAACGTACTCGAAGGAATCACTGAAATTCGGGATTAAAACGAATTTAGTTATTACTGATTAAAGTTTACGACAATTTAAGCCTAAAAACGACAAACGAGCTGTTTATATGAACAGTAATTTTACTATTCATCAACAGAATCTTAAAACTTGAAAATGTAATATTTTGTTCGCTCGTCTTACTACGAAGGACGTGGACGTAAGAAACGCGAGCAACGGGCTTAAAACGACCAAATTAGTCATTTTTACGAAAAGTATATTTATAAAACGTTTTCCACTTTATAATATTCTTTTTACTAAAACGATTAGTCGGTGATTATGCTATATAGAATATTGAGTGTTATACAAAGTGCTATATTACTAGGAGTTTCTATGAGGCCTCTTCGGCTTGGCGTATCGACGATTTGGTTTGATTTTACGATTTTAAAGTATCCTAACTCCTCGACGTCATTCATGACCTCTTTAATTATGATAGCCGAACTGATAGCACGACGAAACTAATATGATATTATATTGAATGTTATAAAATGAAGTACTCTGTACTTATTACGACTTAATTAAATAGGTTGCATCGCACGTTTTGCGTGACATTTTATCTGTGATTATCGAACTATCAGTACTCAAGGTGAGTTCATAGCCCCCTTTTTACTACTTAATTGTTTTACAAACTCTACGGGGTGAATTACATTGCTTATTTTTACTATTGGACACAAGTGTTTTTCTAAGTGTTTTCAAAGTGTTTTAAACTGTATGCTATCCAGATTACTTTAAAAAAAAAAATAATGCTGATTATTATTGCCTAAGTTCCACTATTGCCAATTAAGTCCCCACTATATCATGAACCGTCAATTGTCTTGTAGTGAGCGCGTGTGTTGTGGATAGAATCTATCGGGACTGAATATTATACCCCCCCCCTCCCCACCAATCCCCACCGGAATTGCTGGTCACAAGTTGACATGGTGCATTTTAACATTGAGAATACTTTTAGGTTGTTGCAAGGCATCCTATACAATTGGGCACCAAACTAGTTAAGGCTTCGAGTCATGAGCTTAGTGCAATAATAAACGTTTTGGTTTTCTAATGTGTTTTAGAGTCCATTCTTACATCGGTCTTGTGTCTCACAATTTACCAACAACCTCATGATTACACTCAACCTTTGTGTTGACTTATTAGCATGTAATTTCAGTCCTAGGGTATGAAGACTGAAAGGTGAGCCGTGGCGGATTATCAATGATGATGGTTCTGTGTTTTATTCTAAATTTTATGCAACTTGTGTCTTTCATAAAACTTAAGTAATCTTTTGAGATTTCGTTTAAAGTGATGTTGGATGTTTATGACATCAAAAACTTTATGGGACCTAATGTATTAAAACTCTGATTTTATTTTGCTATAAATGAAATGTTATCTTAAAATGTCCATTTTTGGTCATTTCCTATATCTTGTTTGTTGTACTTGAAGTAGCACCCCAATGTTACTATTCCGCTGCTACCTGATTTTGGGGCTGTTACAATAGATTTGGTTACAGAGCCAACGGTTATAGGGAACTGGTCATTTTCAAAAAACTAGTCTATAACTACAAAAGGTTTAAAGATTTTCTTTTCTTTCATTTCAAATTTAAGAATCCTTCTATCGCTATACGATATCACACGCGCGTATTCCCCGATCAGTACTTGCTTTTTTGATTATCATTATTGCATTATATATAACTTTATATATATATTATATTATAGTATATATATATAGTATAATACTTGGTGTTAAATTCGATCTTCTTACGTCTATCTTTTGACATATCAAGATCTATCTCTATCAGGTCTATTATTATTACCTGAGTAGTTCATGATTATTTACATCATCCTTTATATCCTTTTCTCCATCATTATCATATTCCCATAACTCTGCATACCCTTACAAATTCTTAAACAAAATTTACACGTATGTTTCCAGAAATCATGCCGCCCAGGAGATTTAGAAGAAATCGTTAGGAAGGTAGTGAATGGCGTGTGGCCAAGCCATTGAAAAATATGAAAAGGGCTAGAGCTGACTCAAACATATGGTGGATCTGGATCAACAAATACTGGAGGGACTGTTGTGCCAGAGATACTGGATGTTCGGTATAAGACATTTATGATCTGCAAGCCTCTCTTCTTTATAGGGGATGAAGGCGTAGTCGACTGAACGTTGGTTCGTAAAAGATTTGAGCTAGTGTTTGGATTTGCAAATGTGCTGAAGATGACAAAGTGAAAGTTTGTGTGTGCACGTTCGAGGTCGTGCTCTAACGTGGTGGAATGGGAATGTTTAAACTTTGGGACTCGCTAATGCTAATCAGATCCCCTGAGCAATGTGGAAGCTTTTGATGATCGACTGAATACTGCCAGCACCCGAAATCGGAAAAGATAGAGAAAGAAAACTTCTGACTCTGACTTCTGAAAGGAGATGATACGAGGTTACAGCAATCGCTTCCATGAACTAGTTCTGATGTGTCCTGGAATTGAATGCCTCACTGAAAGCAAAGAAGATTGAAAGCACATTCGTGGGGTTTTCCTGTAGGATTCAAAGCGAATATGATTTTTTTAAGCCTGCGAACTTGCATGAGGCATCTCAACATGGGCCTGTTCACTGGTGAGCAATCTGTTCAGGTGTAAGGCTGGCGAGAATTAGTGAAGTAATAAAGGAATGGGAAGACAACCAAAGGAACACCAATAACAATATACCATAACTACAACAATAACCAAAACATCAACATACCGCTACCGAAACAACAATTATCCCAGCAACAAAATAGGAGACAGGACCTGTCAGGGCATATGCTGCAGCCCCAGCGGGGGAGGAAGGTATTTATGCATGGAGTTTTAACAAAGTGCAATCGATGCAACTTTACTTCAATATGGGACCGTGTCCTCAAAGTGCCAGAAATGTCAAAGAATGGGTCACAAAGAGAAGGATTGTAGTTTCGGGGTCCCAGGGTGCAGGTAAGAACTTCCTGAAAATTTGACTGCTTCGGGTGTGGTGAGAAAGGACAACCTTAATAGGGACAAGTGTCCAAAAGCAAGGAACCAGCAGAATGATGGAGCTCGTGCTGAGCTTAGTGGTGGTGAAAATCCGCAGCAGTATCCGAACTGTGGTCACGGTTACGTTTCTCCTTAAATGTTCATCTACGCTTGTATTCTATTGATTCTGGTGCTGAGAAGTGTTTTGTATCTTCTGCGTTTTCGCCTTTTATTGATATTGCCCCAACCACTTGGAACATAATTTGAAATGAAGTAGCAGGCTGGAAAAGTTGTTAGCACCCAATACCATTTTATGTAGTTGTCACCTTTGTCTTATTAAATCAGTCTTCAAAATTAGACTTGTTGCCAACCCCAACTAGGAAGTTTGTGGTTATCATTGGAATGGATTGGTTGGCATAACTACCGAGCTCTCATCGATTGTTATGAGAAGATTGTCCGTATTCCTCTTCCGAATGGCGAGATTCTTGAAGTTTAAGGCGAGAGGCCGGAAAAGGATCTTGGATCACTTGCATGTATCAAGGCTGATGAGAAAAAGCTTGATGACATCCGCATTGTCCGAGATTTCCCCGAAGTATTTTCCAGATGATCTGTGGGTTTACCTCTTGTGCGAGAGGTAGAATTTGCATCGATTAATCCCATGCGCATTCACCAGTTGTTGAGATCTCCATAAGGGTAGCCCCTCAGAAAATGTTAGAATTGTCGAACCTGCTCAAGAACTTCAAAAGAAGGTTTTATTCGACCAAGTCACTTCACCATGGGGAGCACCTGTGCTCTTGTCAAGAAGAAGGATGGTTCGTTAGAATGTGTATGACTACAGGGAAACTAAACAAGTTGACTATAAGAACCGTTACCCTCTTCCCAGAATTGATGACTTGTGTTGATAAAATTACAGGTGCGTGTTGCTTCTCCAAGTTAGATCTTGTTCGGATATCCTCAGTGAGAGTCGAGTAGAGATATACCGATGGACGCTTTAGAACCCGATATGGGCACTTGAGTTCACAGTCATGCCATTTGGGATGAACAAACGCGCCCAACCAATATTTATGGACTTAATGAACCGCGTCTGCAAGCGTATTTGGGACAAATTTGTAATTGTGTTCATGTCGACATTTTAATCTACGCAAGTCAGAAGAGGAGCACGAAGCCACCTGAAGACAATTTAGACATCCTACTCAAGACGGAGATGTTGTACGCCAATTTTTCAAGTGCAAATTTTGGTGATGGAAGTTAAGTTCCTAGGACATTGGTCACTCGAGACGGTATCCACGTGGATCCTAGCAAGGTAGAATCGGTCAAGAACTGGAAGACCCTGAGTCACCAACAGAAATCGTCATTTTAAGGTTTGGAGGTACTACCGAAGGTTAATCGAAAATTTGTCCAAGTCGCAAAGCCCTCACCCTGTTGGACTTCAAAAGATAAGGCATATGTGTGGGGCGATAAGCAGAGGTTGCTTTCCAAATTATAAAGGAGAAATTATGCAATGGCTCCTTTGTTAGCACTCCCCGATGGACCCGATTGACTTTGTGGTCTATTGTGATCATCAAAACAAGGTTTTGGCTTGCGTGCTGATGCAGCAAGGGCAAAGTGATAGCATATGCGTAAAGACAGTTGTAAGATACATGAGAATAATTATACACCACGACCTGGAATTGGGTGCGGGGTGTTTGCCCTTAAAATCTGGAGACATTATCTTTATGGTACGAAAAGTGTCATCTACACTGACCACAAGAGTCTCCAGTACATATTCGATCAGAAAGAGTTGAATATGCGCCAAAGGCGGTGGATCGAGCTTCTTAGTGATTATGAATGCGAGATCAAATACCACCCAGGCAAGGCAAATGTGGTGGCAGATTGCCTTGAGCAGAAAAAGGAAACATAAAAAGACTCGAGCCGAGACGATTAGTGCTATGAGTATTTCTATTCATTCTGGACTTAAGACTAAGATTTTGGAAGCACAGAGCGAGCTTCCAGATCTCAAAGCCCAGCTGAATGGCTAAGAGATTAGAAAGACTCTTTGAGCAACAAGCTGATGGTGAATTTACTTCTTTGATCTGTATCTGGATTTCCATCTCAATTGGAGATGTAAGGAAATTAATCATGGATGAAGCTCATACATCTAGTTATCAGGTACATCCGGGTGCAGATAAGTTTACTATGATCTGAGAGACTTATAATTGGTGCCTGGTTTGATGAGGACATTGCTGTGTACGTTTGGCAGATGTCTTACATGCTCTAAGATTTAAGCCGACACCAGAAAATCCCTAGGACTTCATTCAGCAACCAGAAATTCCTGAGTGGAAATGGGAAAAGATAACCATGGACATGGTCACGAAACTGCCTAGAAGCAGTAGTGGGTATGATACGATTTGGGTCATTGTGGATTAGACAGACAAGTCGGCTCAATTTCCTACTATTCGTGAGGTTACAAAAACCCCAGAGAAGTTGGCAAAGATTTATGTCAACGAGATTGTAGCGAGGCATGGTGTGCCAGTGTCAATCATTTCAGACCGTGATGGTCGATTCACGTCACACTTATGGAAAGCTCTTCAGGAGGCGTTGGGTACATGACTGACATGAGTACGGCTTACCTCCTCAGAAACGACGGTCAGAGTGAGCGTACTATTAGACGCTGGAGGATATGCTTTTCGGCATGTGTTATGGATTTTGGTGGCAGTTGGGATATCATCTTCCATTGATGAGTTTTTCTTATAATAACAGTTACCACACAAGCATTAAGTGTGCACCATTTGAGGCTCTGTACGGGCGGAAATGTAGATCCCCCGTAATATGGACTGAAGTTGGAGAAAGTCAGCTTATTGGACCAGAAATTGTACAAGAAACGACTGAAAAGATTTTTCAAATCAAGGAAAGATTGAAAACGGCAAGAAGTCGCCAGAAAAGCTATGCTGATAAGAGACGTAAGCCTCTTGAATTCGAAGTTGGAGGACCAGAGTTTACTGAGGTATCTCCATGAATGGGAGTGGTACGATTTGGTAAGAAAGGAAAAACTAGCACCACGATATGTCGACCTATTTGAAATCATCGAGCGTGTTGGACCGGTGCTTATGCTGAGTTACCTAGGAAGCTAAGTTGTGTCTCGACACGTTTCATGTGTCAAACCTCAAAAAGTGTTTGGCGGAGACAGATGTTCAGTGCCTTTGGATGAGATCTCGAGGATTGATGAAAAATCTTAGTTTTGTTGAAGAACTCTTGAGATCGTGGAACGAGATGTGAAAGAAGCTAAAGCGAGAAAGATATTCATTAGTCAAAGTTCGTTGGTTCTCTCGGCAAGGAGCTGAGTTTACCTGGGAACGAGTAAGGACCAATTTGGTTAAAATTTCCGATCTTTTCTCGAACACGTACCTTCGGGTCAATGTGCAACTTGAGCCCTGAGGACAAGGCTCATTTTAACGGAAGACTGGTAAACTTCGTATTCTCAGTCATTGTCAATATATTTAATTTCACTATTTTTTTTCTGTACGCATTCAATTTTAATTTTAATTGTTAAGCTAAATCGCGTAGACTGAACAATGATATACAATGTAAAGGGCATTAACAATTAAATGTTTACATCTTAAGGCAAGTGTTATATGATTTATTATAGAGTTAATTATAACTTTGTTCATCTTATTTTTTATTGGGTTACGTTAAAATGCTTTACGTTTCATATAATATGCGTTTAGCATACACGAGTTCTAAAACCTAACTACGCCTCAAACAAAATACCCCGGGATTATACCAATACTCAAAATAATTAAAATAACATCACATATATACATATTATGCCGAAAATTAGAGGATTGGACGAAGAGTCATCACTTAGCATAATATCTAGATATTTACATAAAGTAACTCTTACATTTTTTTCAACTTGTCACTGCAACTTAAATAGGGTTAGAAAGTATCTAGGGTTTGAATTAAGTAGATATTTATACTATAAATAGCCATGCATGCATGGCTAATGTTTACAAACTCTTACACTTAACAAAAATACATTTTCTTTCTCTCTTTTCTTCTCCAAATCCCACGGCACAAAAACCCCTTAAAACAAAATCCATAATTTGATTTTCTAAGTATATACAACCCTATCACAACTTGCTTAAGGTATTCTAAGGTTCTGGGTAGCATTGGTTCATCATTTCAAGTAAGGAAGAAGAAAAGGAAAGTAGGTTTTGAAAACCTAATCTTGGGTTATAAGCTTGGAAGCTTTGTTTTGAATCTAAACTCGTTTAGAAACTGATTCACATTCTTACATCTTCTAAGGTTTTCTTAATCTTCTTACTTTTATTTTCTTATAATTTTATGTATTACTGTTAAAATATAGCCATAATCACCTACTAATGACTTTTAAATGTATAAAATGGATTTTTATTTGCGTTTATCAATTTATACACTTATTCTATTGGTCAGAATGTTTTAAATATCAATGGAAAAAGTAAATTATAAGTATGTTGTACCTTATAGTTTAGTATAAACATGTTTAAAGGCTAATTCGGTTTTATAATGTTTCTTAACTTTCACATGTGAAAATAATGAAAGTAAAAGGGTTGAACTTGTTACTATGAATTTACAAGGACTAGGGATGATATTAGATATTATTATAAGTACCACATATGTAAAATATGGTTATAAGAGTTTTTATAGTAAACTACTAAGTTAATAATACATAAAAACAAGTTTTTATAAAGTTATCACTTAAATACATATGGGCTGTTTTAATTCGAATCTTAGGCAGTATCTTTTGATATTTTAAAGTTATAATACGCCTCATGACAATTCATTATGATATAGAAACTCGATAAAACGATCTATACGAAAAAGATACGTTAAAAACGAGTTTCTTACGACTATAAATACTTTTTATAAAACTATTTTTATAAAAGTTACGATTCAGTAAACAACTTTTGTTTAAAACATCTAAAATAGATATAACTTTTGATTACGAGATGTACACGCAATGAATCGTTAAGAACGGAAACCTATAACGAGTAAATTACGACATTTTCGATAATTAACGTTTATAAAAGTAATTTTATAAACTTATGAACTAGTAAAAATCCACTATTCATCGTGAATTTATCTTTAGAAAATATAATACCTCTTTTAATACAAAACGTACTCGAAGGATCATGTGTAATCTGGGGATTAAAACGGAATTAGTTATTACGATACAAGTTTACGCCAATTAAGCTCTAAACGACAAACGAGCTGTTATGAACAGTAATTTTACTATTCATCACAGAATTCTAAAAACTTGAAAATGTAATATTTTGATCACTCGTCTTACTACGAAGACGTGGACGTAAGAAACGCGAGCAACGGGCTTAAACGACCAGATTAGGTCATTTTTGACGAAAGTATATTTATAATTCGTTTCACTTTATAAATATTATTTTTACTAAAACGATTTAGTCGGTGATTCTGTATATAGAATATTGAGTGGGTTATCAAAGTGCTTATTATAGGGAGTTTCATAATGAGGCCTCTTCGGATGGCGTATCGATGATGTTGTTGGATTTACGATTTAAAGTATCCTAACTCCTCGAACGTCATGTCATGACCTCTTTAATTATGATAGCCCGAACGATAGCACGACGTAACAACTATAAGATTATATTGAATGTTATAAATTGAAGTACTCGGTACTGATATTTTTTTTTTTTTTTTTTATTTTTTTTTTTTTTTTTTTTTTTTTTTTTTTCGACCTTAATTTTAAATAGGAATGCTGCACGTTTTTGGTGACATTTTATCTGTGATTATCGAACTATCAGTAATCAAGTGAGTTAATAGCCCCTTTTTACCTACTTATTGTTTTACAACTTCTACGGGTGAATACATGGATTATTTTTTACTATTGGACTCAAGTGTTTTTATGTGTTTCAAAGTGTTTTAAACTGTATGCTATCCAGATTACTGCCTTAATATTATTGCCTATGGTAACACTATTGCAATTTTGTCTCCCACATATATCATGAACCGTAATTGCTATTGTAGTGAGCGCCGACGTGTTGTGGACTAGAATCTATCTGGGACTGACAATCCCACCTGGAAATGCTGGTCACAAGTTGACCATGGTGCATTTAACATGAGAATACTTTAGGTGTTGGCAAGTCCTATACATATTGGTGGCCACAAATAGTTAAGGCTTGAGTTCATGAGTTAGTGCAATATTAATCGTTTTGGACCTACTAAATGTGTTTTAGAGTCAATATTTAACATCGATCTTGTGTCACACCCATTTTCCAACAAACTATGATTTCACTCACCTTTGTTGTTGAACTTTTTGCATGTAAATTCAGGTCCCTAGGTATGAAGACTTGAAGGGGAGCCGTGGCGGATATCAATGAAGATGGTTTCTGTGTTTTATCTAAATTATATGCAACTTTTGTCTTTCATAAAACTTAAGTAATCTTTTGAGATTTCGTTTTTATTGTTGTTGGATGTTTATGACATCAATAACTTATGGACCTATGATTAACTCTGATTTTTGCTATAATGAAATGTTATCTTAAAATGTCCATTTTTTGGTCATTTCCTATTCTTGTTTTTGTACTTGAAGTTCCCCCAATGTTACTATTCCGCTGCTACCTGATTTTGGGGCTGTTACAGGAACGCTAACTTAGGTTGTCTTTGTCATCTTTATGATCGAGGCGTGTGTATATATTTCAAGTCTTTATCATGGAATGGTCGGCAAAAGTTACTAGCAACTACCTTATTTATTCAAGCTTAATCTATTTGTTTTGGAATTTTATTTAACAACATTTTGCTTCCCTTTCTAGCAATTAAAACTTAGGTTTTACATCGAACGAGGTTGAGGATCGAGAGAATCATGCATGTCTAGTTCCGTCGTTTACGGGTCATGTATGCGTGGATTCATGCCACCTTGTTGGTTTATTACTTTTGGTGTAAGTTAGAAGATCCCTACCTTATATCATTCTCCATCCTAACCCTTAGTTAAACTCGAACAAGGATGTGATCGAACACACATGTCTATTCCATCGTTACGTCCGTGTATGTGTGCTTCAACTGCCTTGTTGGTGTGGTACTATCGGTGAAAGATTGTTATAATGATCCACCTTAGCCTTATAATAAAAACCCAATTTACCTTTTGACTTGTTTCTCCTTAGCTCTAGTGGTGGAAATGTGTATCCTTGTCAAGCATATGATATGAAACTAATCACGACCGAGCTAAATGAGAGTGCCAATTAAATGTTACACCCCATATTAGTTGAGTGACTGAGTGTTTTCATTTCCATATTTCGTGAGGTGCTTGGTCTTGTACAGGTAATTACAATGAAAGAAGTGCTTAAACGGAAAAATCCTTAACTTCGGTTAGGATACCTTTTTCAATATTCATTAGAGTCTAATTGGAGGAACATGTAGATTCAAGTGGGGGATATTTGATGACATCAAATACGTAACCATTTATACCATCATTAATCCCTGTATGTTACCTAATTTTTATTAATTATTGCAGATTCGTACTAATTACTTAAAAGTGTTATTTGCACTAATTGAGGAGTGATTTGTGAAGACATGTTAAAAGGCGCATATTTTTGGTGATAAAACAAGGATATTTGAGATTGCATAATTTTCGACCAATACGCAAATCACAAAGAGAGATACGGGTTAACAGCGTCTAAACTTCACAAAGAAAAACACGTATTATCTCATTCACCAAATCGGCGTATCCACGCTTTACCTATACGCTGTATCCAGCGGATAAACTATTCAGAGTTTGGTGAATAAATTATTTGGGAAGATATATATATTTTGCACACTGAAAACTCGTTTTTGAGTCTTCTATTTATAGTGTCTGAAAAAGTCTTGATACGCCGTATTTAGCTAGGCCAATACGGCGTATTGGGGTGTTTCCCTTGGAGTGTGCGCAAAGTTTATAATAAATAAAATATTCATTCCCAAAATAGAAATAATTTTGTATCTTTGAATGTCTATCCAGCTGGATATGGCGTATGGTATAACGGGGATACGCCATATTGGGAATTGGTTAATTGTACACGTTTTCTTGTGAAGGCTTGGCGTTGATATGCCGTATCTCTTTTTTGTGCATACGGCGTATTGGTCAGAATTATGCAATCTTCAAATATCTTTGTTTTAGCTCCAAAATATGCGCCTTTTAGCATGTCTTCACAAATCACTCCTTAATTACTGCAAATAACACTTTTAAGCAATTAAGTACAAATTCTTGCAATAATTATATAAAAGTGGGTAACTTATTCGGGATAAATGATAGTATAAATGTGACGTTATTTGATGTCATCAAATATCCCCCCACTTGAATCCTACTTGTCCTCAAGTAGACTCTAGATTATATTGAAAATGTATCCCAATCAAACTCAAGGATTTTTTTTTTCGTTTAAGCACTTCTTTTGTTTTAATCACATGTACAAGACCAAGCACCTCACGAAATATGGAAATGAAAACACTCAGATCACTCAACTAATCTAGGGTGTAACAATTAATTGGTACGCTCATTTGCTCGGTCGTGATTAGCTTCATATCATATGCTTGGCAAGAATACACATCTCCACCACTAGAGCTAAGGAGAAACAAATCAAAAGGTAACTTGGGTTTTTATATGGCTAAGGTGGATTATTCTAACAATATTTCACCGATAGTACAACACCAACAAGGCAGCTGAAGCACACATACACGGCCGTAATGACAAAATAGACATGTGTGTTCGATCACATCCTTATTCGAGTTTAACCAAGGGTTAGGATGAAGAACGATATAGGGTAGGGATCTTCTAGTTTTCACCAAAAGTAATAAACCAACAAGGTGGCTGAATCACGCCTACATGACCGTAATGACAGAATAAACATGCATGACTCAATCCCAACCTCGTTCGAGTAAAACCTAAGGTTAATTGCTAGGAATGGGAAGCAAATTATTGTTAAATAAATTTCACGAAACAAATAGATTAAGCTTGAACAAACAAGGTAGTTGCTAGTAACTTTTCCCGATCGTTCTATGATAAAGACTCAAAATATATACAAATGCCTCGATCATAGAAATAACAAAGACAACCTAAGTTGGCATTCCCAGAACGGTCAACTTCCCGAACATCCCAAAGTTACATACTTTTACAAAAGTGGTGATATTGGCCACTTAATACAAAACTATACATCGTTTATTTTTATCCACGAATAATCGATCCTTCCAAGAATTTCATCGGTTTAAGTTTAGCGAACCGACTATAAATCTTCCTTCTCTTTTTTGATGCATTTTCTATTTTTCCATTTTTTTCATAAACCTCGGTGCAATTTCACCGTCTTCACAATCATAATTTTTCCGGATAATTTTTCTTTTAATACTTCATCTTCGAACATAATACATAATCGCGAAAGTAGCAAAATACACGAGCTACATATTTTCCCATTGCATTGTGCAATTTCTCGACCTAACCGGAGACAGAAAATTTTACTTTGATATAGGAAATACAAAACCTTACACAAAAGCAACTAGCAACTTTTATTAAGTAGGCATAATCTACAGGGTAGGCTAAGGTGTAAAGGTGTAACGAAATAAACATAAGGTGTGAAAAAGACATGAATGACTCAACATGTTTTTCTAGGGGATCTTACTCTTATAGTGAAAGTAAGCAAAGGGTTACATAGGATTTAACTAACCAGTGTAGTTAATTAATTTTACAACATTTAGGCTTTTTGGTGTATTCCTATAAATTTGCCAGTTAAAAATATTTCTCCATCTAAATCTATAGTACTCATCGTTGTGGTCTCGAGTGATATACAAAGCCAAGTTCTAAAGTCACTACATCACCGGCACACTCATATTTTTGTGGAATTTTTAGTAAACGTTTGGAAACGAAATAGGTTTAATTCTTACAATTTGGCATTAAGGGTTATAGTGCGCGAGGTCATGTAACTAGCAATTTTTATAAAAGTTATGCTAGAAAAAAATTAAATTTGGCATAATTTAAGCACGTAGCATATTATTTGTAAAAGAAATGACAAATAGGCATTCTAATTCTCCATCCCCCCTCTTAGATTATATAACGTCCTCGTTGTATAGATAAAATAATTAAAGAAAATAAATAATAGAATTAGAACGAGGAACTCTCCTGATATGTTGCTCGGGATGATTCTCTAATTTGAGTTTTTGAGTAAAAGTGTGTTGACGAGGCTTCAGAATGCTCGTACGAGTTCAACACACGTATTTTTCAAAATATACCATATTGTCAATTTTTCCTTATAGCAAGGTCCTGCATAAAAGATTAGAAGACAAAAGTGCAATTCCTATCTCGGTTATACAATGGTTACAATGCATGAAAACAATTAAACACACTGCTGTACAGGGATCAACGCGCCGTATCCCAAACCCAAAGATACGTCGTATGGTTCCTGTAAAAACAATTAAAAATTTTAAAGTGCTGGAAATTAAATTACAGACTGATAACGTCCACACACGTCCATACACTGTATCCAGAGGGGTTTGATACGCCGTATGGAGTGTATGGGAAGACAGACTCGTGCAAACAATCTAAAAATAATTCAAACAATTCAAAAACGACCGGGTTGTCTCTCGGGAAGCACTTATGTTTCAGCCGGTCATTAAGTTAGAACTTTTTTCTTTCCTCCTCATTCTTCATTGGGTGTTGTCACGACCCATCCCTCACGAATGATACGTAAAAGTTCTCGATAAGCGTCGAGGTTGTCTTTTAAGTGATTGAGGTATTCGGACTCTTTTATGGCAATGTACTCTTCATCAGCATTGAATGAGTACATCATCTCGAATCTCCTGATTTTACAGACTGATGGTTCAAGAGTGGGATCATCCCTGTGTTCTTCATGCCCCTGATTGTCTTGAGCATTGCTTGTGTCATAATTTCTACCAAATATATTATTAATCTCAAGATAAGGGTCATGAGCCTTTTCAGTTTGAAGTTTGCATATGGTCTCTGACCATAACTTTCCGAACGAGTGAATGGTGCGACTTCATGAGCATTTATCTTCCACCAACATTCTTGTAGCTTTACTAGAATATTATAGTCTAGTTCGTAGAAGTTCCCAAAACTATTTATCAACCATGCACAGAATTTCATCACATTGGGAGTCGCATTTCCCCATGATTCTTCAACTTTAGCTTTGTGCATTAAGGTTTCTTCTTTTAGTATTCCATCAGCTAATTCATCATACCACTTGTGATCTTGGAAATAAGTCATGTTTCTAACCCGAACCATCCCAAGTAGCTCTTTACCGTTACAAAACCCATCAATATCTGAACTACACGTGGGCTATTTGGTTATTCCATTCTTAAAATGATATGGTTCACATATATGATCACATAGTTGATATGGCACCCTATTATCTGACCATGGTTCCTCAAGATCCCTTGTCACAGGATTATTCAACTCATATTCCTCTTAGCTCCCAATTCCTTAGATATCAAAAGTAAACAGATCCTTGTCAATTTTAAGGAGGTAGTTAAAGTCGCTGAACGCTTTACACAAGGGTGTCTCAAAGTCAAATAGATTTCCTTTGATCTTGAAGATGTCATTAATATCATCGGGGTCATCATCCTCCTCGGCTTCTATTTCTTCATTGTCATCAAAAGATTAGTAGAATTTTTGAATGAACTTTTCTATCAAATCTTCCCAAGTAGTAATTGAGCCTATACAATCCTTTTTAAACCATTTACCTGCGGTACCTGCGAGTGAAATAAGGAAGATGCTAAGCCTAAATCAGTCTTGACTTATCCCATTAATTTTGATTGGCCTAACTACTTTGAGAAATTTATTAATGTGCCCAAATACGTTTTCTCCAATTGCCCCATTGAAAGTATTATCTCGCATCTTGACCAAAAACGTTCACTGTATCTGATGAGGCGTCATTTTATACATTTTTTCAGGGTCGTTTAACCCTCTAAATCATGTGTTTATGGCCAAAGTAGGTACTTAATCGTTTCTTTTTAGGTATTTTGCATTTGGAAGGCATTTGGAGGAAATACACGTGACTTTGGCTCATTTGGAGAAGAAATGGACAAGACTACGGACCTACACCAATATTTCTCAAGATTATGTTCTCAGAGGCTGGAGACGGCGTCACAAGATACATGTGATGCCGTCACAATTCAACCCATGACGACATCAGAGATTTGGCGACGGCGTCAGAACATGAACGACCTAAAGGAACTCTAAAAGATTCGGTGTCACGAGATTAAGAATACCATTCAACGCGCGTGTGAAGTACCTGATATTGTTTTGATCATAACTCCTTCATACGAACTCGGATTACGACGATTCAACAGCTCACGCGTTTAGAACAAGAAAATCTACATATACGCGAGAAATGTCGCGGTGACAGCATCACATGTTATTGGTGACGCCATCATGAAGGTCGATTAG
>BQNB010005463.1:86214-102077 GCA_026074375.1 Tanacetum coccineum | reverse complement strand
GACTTTAAATATGCAAAGCTTGTTTTATTAGACTAAGCATTCGCGGATCTTTTTATTAAAGATTTTAAATTTGCGAAGAATGCGAAATGATAGAGTTTTATATAAGTTAGATGCTAAACATAGAGTAGTTGGATCTCTTTAGAGCACATAGAACTTAATTGTGGATTTTTGCTCCTATCAGCTTAATAAACGTTATATAATTGTTGAATAAATAAAGTCACTTTGGTTTTTGCGATTCTTAGTTTAAATCACTTCGTAGAGATTCCTTCTGGTGAAATTAAGATACACATCGAGGTTTTGTCAGTGTTGTGGGGAAATAGGCTACCGATTCCTGACGGCTCGCTACCGTTGTCTAGGTAGTTAAAAGACTACAAGACTTGAAATTTGGCTATAATAATAATTATGTAATAAACCGAAGCCGAAATAAGACCACTACCTCCTGCCGGATCAAAACCGATGTGGTAGTCGTTTAAAGGGTGAAGGTAATAATAATAATAATAAAAACTGTGGGCTGATAAAAGTTTACTGCCTGTTGCCGGCTCACAACCGATGTGGCAGTCTTTAAAAGAAGGCCCATAGTAAGAATAATAATCCGAGACTGATAAAAGTTTGCTGCATGTGTTCGGCTCGCTGCCGATTTTGTAGCCTTCAAAAAGGTCAAGGATCTTTGAGGTCGAAATAAGACTTCTGGACCATGGTCGGCTCGCATACCGATGTGGCAGTTGTTTAAAGGACCGAGGTTTAATAATGTTGCAATAATAATAATAAAGCCAAATTTCAACTCCGGGGTTATCTAAAAAGGATAACCCCTAAATCATGCGAAATTAGAACCTTAATGTGGACCTTATTCTCACCATATTGTCTCTTTAGGAAAGGATTTCAAACTAATTGTGGTCTAAATCGGGTTTACTCTATATGAATAAGACATTAATTTATTTGTCACCAATAATAATAATATAATTTTTAGAGGATCTAGGAATAAGGGAGCGGGAAGTAGCTATGCATCCACAATTAGCATCTATGAGTAGTGTTAGCAATTTAACTTGTATTTAACAATGATTTCGTTTTTAAGCTTGGTTTGGGACAGATAAAAAATCAAGGACGATGAATTTATCCGTTTAGTGTTTCTTGTTCTGTGAAGTTATGATATGTGTAAATGATAATAATAAATGCATAAAAATGGTAAAACAGGGGGGGGGCTTTTCAAAACTAGTGATTTCTTAATCCCCTTAGATGAACACTTAACTACTTTTTGAGGTAATTTGTCTAAGGGGGTTGAAATTTTTAGTTTTCTAAGTGTGTATTTATGACATTGCGTGAAGATACAACAATAGTTTAGTATGGGAGATTTTGGTATGTGCTTAAATACACATACCTTTTACCTAATAAAACAACCCTAAATAACCTAAAACAGATGAAAAATACAGTGTATTTGTTTGTATTATGAATTATGTCTTTCAGGTACCGGATATTTAACAAAGGGAAAAAAACAAGGCAAAACGGACAAAACTAAGCACGAGATTAGAAAGAGCGTAAAAAAACGGAAGCCGAAGGCGTACCCATCTTTTACGGACCAACCCGGACCCATTTTAGTGAGCTGAGGCCGGGTCAGCCCACTAAGTTTTATACTTATATAACCTTAAATCCTAAAACCATTTATATAACTTAAATCCAAAATCCATTTTTCCTTGGCCCAAGTTTATTACCCAAGCCCAACACCCTTTTATAAAACTGGGTCCAACAATATAAAACACGGGGTCAAAGTTATAAAACGAGTCAACATTTACTGTTGATCGTCTCTTTTCCCTCCCTCACTTACGCACACAAATCACGCACAAGGTAAAAACCATTCACCCACACACTCGCACACCCATTGATTCTAGAAGATGCCTGACACCCCTGACATCATCATTAGCCAAGCTGGCAATCCCACATCACCCCATTGGCTAATTAGACATGTACTTGATCCAACAAATCAAAGATTAAAGATTAGAGGCGGTTATTGATAGAGGGCCAAGATTAGAGGATGGGGAGCGTCCTAAAGGCTAGAAGGTTCCTCTCACCCTTATAAATAGAGGGCTTGATCACACATTGAGAGGGTGTAGGATTTTTAGCTTAAGCTTGTAGTAGTTTGTAGCGTTTTAGTAGCTTATAGATTTCTTTTCATGTAATTTACTTTTCAAGCATTGTAATCCTTTAAATTTTCAATAAAAGTCAGTTTTATTTAATTTCGTGTTTTAATTCAAGCTTTTCCTTAATGCAATTATGTTTAAATTGGTCATAATCTCTTGTTAAGCTTCTAAAAGCTCTTCATTACTGCTTAAGCTAGCTTATACTCAGTTAAGTCTTCAAAAGCTTAACTGAGATTTTATTTCACTTAAACTCTCCCCTAAATTACCTCAACTTATTTTGGAAGATAAGCCAGATTTGGAAGGGCTTATAAGAACTTACTAGCTTGTGCAAACAAGCTAGAACTTGTAGATTTAAGCTCTAAATGAGCAGTAAAGTTCCTGTTTAGCTGGGACAAAGGTACTCTTTCATTTACCATTTGTAGCTTATTTTTATAACTATGCTTATTCTGTGCTTATTTCTGCTTATTGTGTGCTTAATTTAGCTTAAGTATGCTTATTATGTCTAATGATGGCTTATTATGTCTATTCCTTATTTTTAAAGTAGTTTAGTTTGAATGTTAGTTAAATCTGTCTAAAATTAGTCAATCTGCTCATTTGATTTGCTTATTGAATTGTGCTTATTCCTGTGAGGTTTATGCTTGTTTGTCCTTTATTTTCCCTATACTTAATTTGTTTTTATATATCTTAGCTTAAATCAGTCTTTTATAATTTAAAAATGCATAATCAGTTGTTAAAGGGGTGTTTGGCACAAGCAGCACTAACACTTGTTAGTGCTGCCTAAGCCACTTTGGCCTCTTAAATCAACTTTTACCAGCTTAATCCTGTTCTAAAAGTCAGTTTTATTAAGTTTTTAAAGTTCTAATATCAAGTTTTAGGTATTATCTAACCATGGTTTGAAACTGTGGTGATTTAGTCTTGTAATCTAGCTTATTTGATTTGATTTTGATTAGGTGCTATTTGGTGTCAATTTCATGCTTGTTTTTGGTTATTAATGAAGTAGAAAAGATTTGGTTTAAGTGGGTATTTGTGCATTGTGATTTGGTTAAAAATCTGTCTAAGTTTCATAGTGTCTTTCCAAAGTTTTAAAAAGCCTGTTTTCATTAGCAAATTTAGGTTAGAATAAGCTTGATTTAAGGTCTGAAATTGATAATATAAGCTCACTAGGGTACAAGCTTAATCTGTTTTAGCTTATTTTTACATTTAGTAGCTTAAAATTAGGTCTGCAGTAGCTAGTTTGTTCTTTAAAAATCAAAAAGCCAAAAAGATTTTAGTTTAACTGTCACTTTTTCAAGTCCTTCTTTCTAGTTTATTTCTTAACCAATTTTCTAAAATTTAGATTTTATGAGTTCCTTGGATGTTAAAACTTATCTGTTTTTAGTTTACACCTTATTCCTAGTGCTTATTTGATTTAAAATTAAGCTCAAAGTTGGGCATTCTTCTTTTAAAAACTGCTAGTTTAAGTCTATTTTGCTTTCAGCTTTTAAGAGCTTTAAGCTCATTCTGTTAGTCTAATTTTTGTCACATTTGCTTATTTGGTCTTAGTAATTGTTAGTTTTCAGCTTATTAGCTTTTTGTTTGCTTATTGAGTCTTAAATTCCCAAACAGTTTAGCTTATGAGTCATATAGTATAGTTTAGCTAGTCTGCCCTTTTAATCCAGCTTTTTCTAGCTTATTTGTGAGTTTCAGCAAAAAGATCATTTGTTAAAGTTGCTTATTTTAGTTTGTTTTATAAAAGTTTTAAAAAGAAAAGTAAAAAAAATGTTTTGTCAAAAAGGGTGGCCACAGGTTTCGAACCTGTGACCTCCCCCTTTTATAGCATACGTTTTAACACACACACTCCACTACCAACTCGCCCTTGGGTCTTTTTCATTACATGTTGCTTACATTTAATATTTATGCATTAAATTCCCGTTTTGCTTATTAAGCCAATTTGCTTATTTTCACTGCTTATCCGTAGGGCTTATTTGCTAGTTTTATTTTTCCTTCATTAGTTTTAGTCTTTAATATTTTCAGTAATTTTTCCAGATTTTCTATAATTAGTTTAATATTTTTAATGTTTAATTTAGATTAAAAGTGTTTTTAATTCATTAAATATTAAATAAAAGTAAAAAAAATATAATTCTTTTTTCTAAAATTATTTTCAGTCATTTAGGATTTATAAAAAATGAAAAAAAATAGTTTTAGGGTTAAATTTTAATAATTTAGGTATTTAGTCGCGTTTTTAGATCCCCGTTAACGTTTTTAGTTTTAATCATTAGTTGCCTTAATTGATTGCTTGCTTTTTCTTGCTTTCCTTTGCATTTTTAAAATTAGAAATCAAATATAAAAATACTTGATATTCAAGCATCAAACAAAATACTTTCGTGAATTTCAAATTCACTTCTTGTCGGGATACGACTCTCAGGATATATACTATTGTTTGTCCTCAAGCAATTTTATATTAAACAGGAAACTCTCTATATTATAATTAATATGAGATATTTAGGATATATATTTTATTATATATAGACTATTTGGATCGAATCAGTATACATAGCGCGCAAGAAAGAATGGCGTGCAAAACCATTTTGAGCGTAAAGTAGATTTCGTAAAACAGTTTTTATGGGTTCATTTTAGTAACACACTTTTCTATGTGTCTGTTTCAGAAATTTCCTCTTAATTTTTTCCTATAGCACATTTTATATTTGACGACAATATAATGTTTTAAGTATTACAGAGTATATGCTAGCTTATTAACAAGGTTAATAAAAATGCTAATAGGTCGCTCAAAATAAATACACGACGATGCGAGCTTTTTTTTAAACCAGCTGAGTTCGAGGAGACTGGAGAGGCCGAGGTAGTATAACATAGTAACATACCACTAATCGAGCTCTACCTTACAAAAAAAGACTCACATAACAAAAATTTCATCAAGTAAACTTTAATGGCATATATATTTATATGTAAATTGTTCTGTTTCTTGAAAAAAGTGGATACATGAAAAGTTCACATCAATTCTAAGCATTTGTTAGGTGGAGGAAAAGATTACATTAATAGTAATAATTAATAAATATATACATTTGCCATATTGCTTCCCCTCTTACTAGTTGGTACTACACTAATTATAGCGCACAAACCGATGCATAAATTAATAAAAATTAGATGAAAAATGGTAAATCGAGCTGAAGGTATATCAATAATAAAAAAGGAAACATTTTGCAAGTATTCCAATAATCTCTCTGTTATCACACATATCCACCTATAATCATTTTAACACTTATATCTCTTTCTTAATCCAAATCTAAAACCTCTCATCTTTGTCAATCCTCTCACATCCCTGTCTTTGGAGCGGATCTTCTTAACAGGTATCCTTAACTTACACTTAATTTTGTCATTGATTTGTTTTGCTATATTTAGAGTGATATGGTTAAAAGTTTTGATATGTGATGTTTGCTTGGTTATAAACATATCTTGAAGGTTTATATGATTAACATTTGTTAGTCACTAATCTTGGTACAAAGATTTGCATGCAACTGCATTTTAGTTATTTATGTTTCATGGATAAAGATCTTAGGTTTTTTTAGCTTAATACGTAGGTAAATTATGAAATTTGTTTTTTTCCTATCCTCTATGATTGGTATGTCTTTGTTTTGAAAAAGTACATTCGTGTGGCTATCCCCCCTTCTTTATGAGAAAGCTTTTTTTTTGGAAAAGTACGGAGTATATACTTTTTGTTTTGTGGTCCTTTCTATAAGTTAACGGGTTTTATTCCAATAAAATAAAATGGTCCCTTCAGCCTTTTTTGCCATTTGTAGAAGGGAATTGATTTGCACACTCAAAAATTTGATTGGGACACTCTATTCTGTGCATTACATAGTTGTACTGGAGTTTACATTGTGTTTTATCTGCTTGTACTGTGAGTGTCCCAATCATAAATAAGAGTGCAAATCACCTCCCTTCGTTAGGGTTTGGGTTTGTAACTGTATATCTAAATCAATATATCTTTTATGCAGGAAGAATGTTTGGAAGCGAGTTTTTTTTGGAAAAGTATATAATTTTTGTTTTGTGGTCCTTTCTATAAGTTAATGGGTTTTTATGCCAATAAAATTGAATGGTCCTTACAGGCTTACAGCCTTTTTTGCCATTTATAGAATGTTAGTTAGGGTTTGTAACTGTATATCTAAATCAATATAACTATTATGCAGGAAGAATGTTTGGAAGTGAGTTTATCACGATAGTTGAACCAGGTGCTAAACTTGTTAATGGAATGGTAAGTCGGCATACACATATGTTTTTGCTTATGAAACCGACACATAGTTGTCTATGCAATTTATCTGTTTTTGGAACACATGTTAACCAGTAACTACTACGTATAAATAATAAATTGGACAGGTCATGCACAAAGACTACTTACTACGAGGGTCATACCATGGGAATAATTTAATTTTTCTTCTCAACTGCCATGGAGTACGATGGCAAGTGCAGCTTGGACGAGTGGTCCCATATAGAGTGGTTGTTATCGGCGCTGGATGGTCAGACTTTGTGTGTAGAAACGTTGATCAGGATGTTAGGTTTCTCCATTTTGTTGAAGAGGGTCACGACATGTTCTATGTGGCAACGTACAACAAATATGGGCTAGAGAACCATGCTTACAAAGAAACAAGTCTTATGTTTTGGCGTTGTTTACTTTGAGTTACAAAGAGGTCCCCTCGATTTCAGGTAATTAAAACATTATAGATTTTTTTATATTTTGATTAAGGTATATTTTTTTGATAATTATATGATATTATGAAACAGAATTTGCCACTGTAATTGGAGAAAAGAGTGTACCCTTCATCTGGATCATAGACGGTGGATCTTGTGCTCAACCACAGGAAGTACAAGGTATTGGTAGGGAATGTGCCACTTGAGAATTCTCAAAACATTCTTGAAATGTACCTTTATGGAGATGAGTGGTGGAAGATGATGAAGGAGTTGTATTTCCACCCCGATCACTTGTTTGCGTTTACTTTGTTGCACAGAGGGTTGTTTCATCTTACGGTTTTTAATGAGTCGGGAGAGGTTGTTACGGCAAGTGAGACTTACTCGAGTTACGTGTTAAGGAACGCATTCTTTTATCTTGGATGAAAACCTGCAGGTTAACACTTGTTTTATGAATTAATGTGTTTACGCACATTATACATATAATCTTAATCTTTCATTTTGATTTATCTCTAACCAAATTCTGTATTGTTAATATCAGAATACAATGTCCAACGAATGGGGTGGTTTTGCAATTGGAGGGGGCATACATCTCACGGTCGCGAGGACAGAGCATTTTACAAAAAGCTTACAGCGGAGACTTTAGAAAAGGGCCTAATCGTATGTGTGTTATATAATACGTTAATTGCGCGTAAACAATAAATATATTTATCGACACCTATCTTTCGTACGATTTAACAGGTTATACCATCAGACATTGTGAAAACGTACAAACTGTACGGATATGCTTCGGCGATTGTAACGAACAGAGACGCACAATATGAATTCGAGCTGCGTTGGGGTAAGGTGTCAAATTCGCTTGAAATTTATTCCTCACCAATCCTGAGGAAAATGAAGGAGATGACAGGGTTCATGGCTGATCAGTGGGCTCGCTTTTATCTTACTGAGGGGACAAGTTTAAAGGATGGAGTAATACGCCTTGATGTTTGCTGATATGGTAACTGTTGTCTTTTGGTCGGTTGGTAAAACATGGCAGTTATATTTTGGTGTTCTTTTGGTTAGTATGTATATATTGGTAATGGGTAGGGTCGAACAGCTGGTCTATGTTTGTACATATGCATGTTTATAAGCTTAGGTTGGTTTCGGGTAAGCATGTTCGTTTTTTCCATGCTACGGCTTGGATTCAAGCATGGGGGCGTAATCCGTATGGGTTGGCGCACAGGATGATGTACTCCTTCCATGCTACTGTTTTGGATTCAGCAATATTGTAACCCGGTATGGATTGGCGTACTCCTACCGGACCCTGTGTTGAAGCGTGTTGATGTTTAGTTTATGGTAGTGAATATTAAAGTTTGTTGTTACTTGAAATGCCATGTTGAGTGTTCTTTAATGTTACTGAATGCTATTATCCGCCTTGTAATTTTGTAAAACAACTAAGCGCGCCTCTTATCGCCAAACAACTCATAAGTTTTCAAAAAGGAGAGTGATTGACACACTCACAAATTTGTCTTTTTGCGTTCTCGCGTTTGGTCCCCCACGTCGATTTTTTCCCATTTCCCTTTTTCTGTTTTCCACCCAAACAAGTTATGAAACCCGAGCCTGAAATTTAGGTGCACGTAATATACCATACCAAAGTGATTGACGTGTAAACGTAAAACTTAACAATACATATTACTGCAATAATCAAAATATTACAAACTTTAACTGGGCATTCGACAGACTCGAAATACCCAATGGCCAAATTTTAACATCAAATTCTAACAACCATTTTAAAAAGACTGATAATCAGACACATGCAAGAGATGGAATGAACTCATAAATTTTAGGATCAACTTCAAAAGGTGGAATGAACTTAACCGCATCATCATCATCATCCATTTGATTAGATCCAATATCAAAGATCTCAGTGGTAGTTTTTGATATTAGGTGGTATTTTACAACTTTTCCAGATATGTATATGACCACAAAAGCGTCCTCTTCCCCTTCTCCTAAACAAATACTCCAAACACTAGTCCGAATCGACCATCCTTCAGGAAGTGGATGCATTAATTGCTCAATATTAACAAGGTACGTAATCGACCACACGGAAGACCCTTTCATTATCTCGTAGATAGTAAAATCGTTAGAGCCAATATCATCTCTGCATACAAGAAGCAGACACCCACATGATTCGAAAATATTCCCTTCAAGATGGAACATATGAGGTATTTCCATAAGCAATAACATTGGATCATTACTATGGCCGCCAAAAGACTCTAAAAAGTTCCTTCCCCTATGCAACCCATGAGGAATATCCAAGGTTGTTATAATTGGATGGTCATTATATTCAATATTTAATCTGTAATGCTTAAGCTCTCTATTCAACCCCTCTAGCCAATAGAAGACGTCATTCTAATAGATTGCACTTTCAAAATGATCAAAACTAAAGTAGCTAAACCAATCTCTGCAGAAGCTCCAATTCCCAGTCTCTAAAGAGTAAATATGAATCTACGTGTCACAAGATGGGCGTTCAGCCAACACCACTTTGTAGTGAATTGATTTTCTAGGATCAAAGGCCAATCTAAATACACCACAACTAAAAAAACCTGAATCATCACGCAAGTAGTAATTTGCTTGCGGAAGCCTTTTAAATAAATTTGTAGATAGATTATAGACGTAATAAAAACCGGGCCATTCTGAACCAGTATACATAAGCAAACCATTACAAGACTGCAATATCCTAACATGATCACCTTCTTCATCGGAACCAAAAGAGTGAAACATAGTGGATTTTTTTTGAGTTAAGTCTTGAATATAACGACACAAAATCATAGTGGAATAAAGATCTAAGGTGATTAGCAAAAATACCAACAGGAGGATGAAGGTTAGGGATTTTCCTGTCGGTGAAATTAGGAGAAGTTAGAATTTGTAGCCATTATTTTGATACGATTGTAAAGAGATGAATACAAAGAATAGGTAATCGGATTAATATTTTAGTGAGAAGGTCATCGTTTATAAAGACTAGATGTGGTTGTGCATAGTTTTGTCTCCCACGTGTGCTGCGAGTTTGCGACGACATTAATCAAAAATGGTGTATTTTTTAAGTTGTTGCCAGAATTATTAAAATGGAATACAAATAGTGTGTTAAATCACTTTGGGAACACACAACTCTAACACGTGCATCATTAAATAGGGAATACGACGAGGGATGAAATTTGGAGGTCAAGAATTTTTAGGCAATTACCGAACACACCCTTAACTATCTTTGGGTAGTTTAAAATCTCACCGTTGGTCCCTTAAATCAAACACACCCTTAACTACCTTTGGATACTTTGACTTGTAACTGATATTATGGACACCACTCAAAGTCAAACTTATCAAAACATAGGAGCACAACACTTCAAGTAACATTATTAAAGTAGATATAAGATACACTCGCAAAAACTTATACAGTATTTGTGAACATAAAGTGTTACTTCGCCAACCATTCAAGGCATGATCAAATTCTAAATGACATAATTTTAACATCAAATTCTGACTACCATGTTACAACGATTGATAAATTCATTGTTGGGTAAATTACCCCCGCTAAACACAAATAAACATGTACACTTTTAAAGTGTTTATTGTGGTCATAAACATATTTGAAAAGGTTGTAAATACCACCTAATATTAAAAACTACCACTGAGATCTTTGATATTAGATCTAATCAAATGGATGATGATGATGATGATGCGGTTGAGTTCATTCCACCTTTTGAAGTTGATCCTAACATTTATGAGTTCATTCCGTCCCTTGCATGTGTCTGATTATCAGTCTTTGTAAAATGGTTGTTAGAATTTGATGTTAAAATTTGGCCATTGGGTATTTCGGGTCTGTCGAATGCCCAGTTAAAGTTTGTAATATTTTGATTGTTGCAGTAATATGTATTGTTAAGTTTTACGTTTACATGTCAATCACTTTGTTTGGCATGGTATATTACGTGCAACTAAATTTCAGACTCGGGTTTTATAACTTGTTTGGGTGGAAAACGGAAAAAAGGAAATGGGAAAAAATAGATGTGAGAGACCAAACGCGCGAACGCAAAAAGACAAAAAAGGAATAGTAAACGTTACTATAGTATACTAAGGGTGAGGGACCAAACGTGCAATAAAAAAACTTTGTGAAATGACGATTCTGCCCTTCAACAGAAGGGCGACGTATCAAGGATAACGACGGAGATAACCGTCGTTACCCATAACAGACCTCTACGGACCAAACGGGTAACTACAATGTCAAATAGGGACCTCGTATGAGAGTCCCCGTAATCTGGGGACCAAACGGGCAAACGGGGTGGAGTTTGGGGACCAACGGTGTAATTTACCCATTTGAAAAATTTAGAAAATTTAATTATGAAACCTAATTATTTTAGGTTTAAAAGTCACACCAAAACAACAAATTCACATGTTTATGGAGTAATTATTTGCTGCTATATACCGTCACTTTGCACGGTAACACAAACAAACAATTGAATAGATTTGTAATCTAGGAAACACATTTAATTATTTGTGAAACTGCCAACCGTGTATAAGTATTCGTGGACGGGTATACGCCTTCGTATTTCAAAAAACACCCGCAATAAACAAGACTATTATAAAAATTAAAAATAAACAAAAATCCATGCATTTAATAACTTCCCCATTCATTCTTTTTTATACTACTATCCACATTCAACTTTCAATACAGTTTCTAAATTCCTTTCTTTCGACTTCCCAATTACATTCAAAATCATCTAATCACCATGGACGGAAAGAAAAACAGTTCATCTTCACATCCAACTAAACACAAACCACAGGTTCTTAAGCAGCCATATGTTAAGCATATCTCAAATCCACATTTGGTTTGGAAACCCAAATCTGGGAGCACTGAAACTTATTCATCCAGATCACTTGAACAAAAATTACCAAATCCACTAAGAGGATGTAAACTCTGTAGGGACATAACTCACTCCACTTACTACTGCCATGAAATCACCTTTTGCCTAATATGTCACCAGAATGATCACAGAACCTGTGAACATGCAACGTTTATGACCATACAGAGAATGATTCAAAGGTGCAATCATATTAACCCTGAGGACCTTTCGATTGATACTACTTTCGAAGCACCTGGTGATGATTTTAGTGTAGGCGGCTAGGGGCCAGGTAGTATGCTTTAATGAAATGACATTCATTGTTTTCTTTTTGGTTTTTATGACATCATACTATCCTTTAGTAGTAAGTTATTGTGTAGATGTTGGTTTGTGACCAGGCACTGTGTTTGTGTTTGTGATTTGTTTTTGTTTTTGTTTATTTTGTTTTGCAGATTGAGGAAGAAGGTAGCAGGAAGAAGACAAAGTGAGTGGGTTGTTGTATTTTGTTTTCTTTATTAAAAACTCCACTTTTTTTAATTTTGTACCCCTTAATTAATGTACTCCATATGTTTTAATTTTAATGACTTTTTATAGAATCACCTAGTTGTCTTGTTATGACTTTTTAGTGAAATGGTAGAAAATTAAATACTTAAAAGTTTGATGTTTGATTTGAAGTGATGACACTAGCCACCCTGGTTTAAGACTTCTGAGAACATACATGTAACTTTTTGATAAGGGAGGTGATTTGCACACTCTTATTTATAATTTGGACACTCACGGATAGGGATGAGCACGGTACCATTTTGGTACCGTACATACCGGCACCATTTACAATGTACCATTTTTTCTCGACCAAAATATGTAGTCCCGATCCCGGAACCGAGGGGTATATCCGTACCGGTACCGGGTAACCGGTACTAAACCGAAATAAATACCATTTTGTATAAAATATAATCTCAAAGTTTACTCCAGTACAGGCAGATAAAGCATAGTGTAAACTCCGGTACAACTATGTAATGCACAGAATAGAGTGTGTTGGGAATTATGGACTTCTACAATTTAGTACTGCTGATTCAATTAATACTGCTAGCTTTGGAAGTTAGTACTGCTGGTTCAACTTGATGCTGTTATTTAAGAACTTAGAAAATAGTCTAAGTCATTAGTGCTGCTAGTTATAATAGTTAGTGCTGCCAGTACAAATGTTAGTACTGCCAGTTCAGTTCGTACTGTTAGTTAATATTTTGTACTGTTAGTATTATATAGTTAGTACTACTAAAGTGATATGCATGAGTTATATTAGGAATAAATATGCATGATCACTTGACGCGTTTTGTAAGCCCATTAGGGTTTCCTTAGTGTATAAAAGGAACCCTACGGCATAGTTAGAGAATCAAATTTCACAGGAAGTAACGGCATCAAACACATATCAATTTATAGTTAGTTATTCTATAACCTATGCATAAATATCTATTCAATCATATATTACAATTTTAGTATTCATTGTTCTTCTAGTAATGCAAGTTAGATTTCCGCAGAACTTGAAGTAATCACAATCATAGTTTGCTCATATGGTTTAGTTTAGATTTATCCAATTTAACAACCTACTTAACAGGCTAAACAAGATCCATTTCATAAGGACATACACAAGGGGTATCAGAGCTTGTGTAGAAATTCTGAATAAGAAGAGACTTATCAACAAATCTAGATCTCTTCCTATAATACACAATGTCTGGTGAAGAACCTGCAACACAAATAGCACCAGTAGAATCTCCTTAAATGGTGTCTACTGTAAAACTTCCTATCCTCAAGAAGGGTGAATATACCCTTTAGAGCATGAGGATGGAGCAGTATCTCACTAACACAGATTATAGTTTGTGGCAAGTAATCTTGAATGGTGATGGTCCTAAACAAGTAACAACTGATGAAAAAGGTATTGAAACTGAAGTACCTCCAAAGACTGCTCAAGCACTATTATAAAGACAAAGAGAAAGAAAAGCTAAAAGCATTTTGATTTTGGCTATTCCTGATGAGTAAACACCTATGGTTCCATGTAATAAAGGATTAAAGTCTTTGTGGGCTGCTATCAAGAGTAGATTTGGTGGCAATGTTGAATCTAAGAAGATGTAGAAGACTGTTTTGAAGCAACAATTTGAAAACTTTTCTGTATCTGACACAGAAGGCTTAGATAAAGCATATGATTGGTTTCAAAAACTTATCAGCCTTCTAGAAGTTCATGGTGCAGCTGTTCCTAATGAAGATGCAAATCAGAAATTTTTAAGAGCTGTACCTTCATCATGGAACAATGTAGCCTTGATTATGAGGAACAAAGATGGTATAGATGATTTGGATATTGATAATCTATACAATAACCTAAAAGTGTTTGAAGCTGATATCAAAGGTTCCTCTGGATCATCTTCAAACTCTCAGAATGTGGACTTTCTCTTTGCAGAAGACACTAGCAACATCAATGAAGTTAATACTGCTAATAGTGTTTCTACTGCATCAGGCCATAATTCTCAGGAACAAGTCTCTTTATCATAATATACTCATGATCTAATGTTCTCATTCTTTTCTAATCAGTCAAATAGTCCACA
Source organism: Tanacetum coccineum (assembly GCA_026074375.1). Lineage (NCBI taxonomy): Eukaryota > Viridiplantae > Streptophyta > Magnoliopsida > Asterales > Asteraceae > Tanacetum > Tanacetum coccineum. The sequence continues at coordinate 87,800 of BQNB010005463.1, read as the reverse complement.
ACTGAATGATGAAGATCTAGAGCAGATTGATCATGATAATTTGGAAGAAATTGACCTTAAATGGCAGGTGGCCATGATCTCTATGAGGGTTAAGCGATTTTATAAGAAGACTGTAAGAAAGTTAATCTTCAATGGCAAAGAACCTATAGGTTTTGATAAAACTAAGGTTGAATGCTTTAACTGTCATAGAAGAGGCCATTTTGTAAGGGAATGTAGAGCACCAAGAAATCAAGGAAACAGGAATGGAGATGCAGGGTATAAGAGCAGGGATAACACCAGAAGGACTGTACCAATAGAGACCTCTGATGCATTGGTTATTCAGGACAATGCTTTGATTGTCCAAGATAGATTGGGATATGACTGGAGTTATATAGCTCAAGATGAACCAACTGAGTTTGCTCTCATGGCCTACACTTAAAACTCCTCAGGGTCTGATACATAGGTACAATCTTGTTCTAAAAACTGTGTAAAAACATATGAAAACCTTCAAAAATAGTTTGATGAACAATGACAAACTCTTAGTAAGGCTAATCTAGAAATTATAGCTTATCAGTTAGGCCTAGAATCTGTAGAGGCACAGTTAGTTGTTCATTAGAAAAATGAAACTGTCTATGAAGAAAAGTGCAGTTTTAGAATTTGAAGTAAAAGACAAAAGTAATGCTATCACTAGACTTAAAAATCAGTTAAATGAAACCTTAAGAGAAAAAGATGATTTAAAAGCTAAACTAGTTTGAAACATCTTCTAAAAACTTAAATAAATTGATTAATAATCAAATAAGTTCTAAAGATAAAACTGGCCTAGGATATGGAGATCAATTGAATGAAAATGATTCAAGTGGTAGTGAATTGTTTAATAGTGTCTTGATAGTCGTTCAAGTGATGGAGATGACAATCAAACAAATGATAGGTTCAAAAAGGATAATGGATATCATGTTGTTCCTCCTCCTTTAACTGGGAACTACATGCCTCCACTAGCTGACCTATCTTTTACAGGATTGGATGATTCTGTTTATAGGCCTACAGCAAATAAGACTAGTGCTAGCGTGTCTCAAGTTGAAGAAAATATCACTCCACCTAGCAATACTAGTGTAGAAATGCCTAGAGTTGAATCTGTTAGGCCCAGTGGAGTTATCATTGAAGATTGGGTTAGTGATGATGAGGACATTTTTCAATCTAATGATTTGCAAGCAACAGACAAACCTAGTTTTAAAAGGATTGAGTTTACTAATGCTAGGAATGAATTTGTTAAACCTAAACAAGCTGGAAAACATAGGATAACCACTCAAAATCCTAAGGTAGATAAAAGAGATTGGAATGAGAAAATGACTCAAAAAATGGGGTTAGGATTTGGGTTTACAAAGAAAGCCTGTTTTGTTTGTGACAGTTACAACCATCTAATAAAAGACTGTGATTTTCATGAAAAGATATGGCTAAAAAGGCTGTTTTAAAAAATATGGGAAAGAATACTGGTCAAAGGAAAATTAGACCAGTTTGGAATAGTGTTCAGAGAATATATCATCAAAATAAATTTGTTCCATCTGCAATCTTAATAAGGTTTGAAAGAGTACCAGTTAGTGCTGCCAAGC
>BQNB010005463.1:0-85454 GCA_026074375.1 Tanacetum coccineum | reverse complement strand
CAAGCTCATATTTACATGAATATTTACAAGCTCATATTTACATGAATATTTACAAACTCATATTTACATGATTTGTTACAAATTGGTTTACATACTTATTTGCATAGCTCGTTATGGGATACATTATTTGACTTCATTTTTGGTCACAAATGCATACTTTACTTTTGAAATAATTGTCGGATTACGATTTGATTGGCGCCTGCGGGGTCAACAATCATTACTGCCCGGGTGTTCTTGGAGGGAACACCCATGAGGGGAACACATTATTTTAAATCACTGCCCGAATTGGGTACATACAAGTCTACGTCACAGCGTCATGAACTATAAATCACTTGGAGGGTGAGCGCGAATGTTATGAAATAGATCTATTAGGGTGTGGATCCCTGTTCGGGTGATTAAGCTATCGCCGGTAACGAACATTATAGCGTGATGTCCACGCGAATGATATAAAATAGATCTATTCGGGATTGACAACCCCCGTTCGGGTGACTAGCTATCACTGGGAACGAACGTTATAACATGTCGGATCACGTTGGGACTACAGGGCCCCCAACAAATACATATGAATTCTTACTTTTATTATTAGCTTCAGTTTCATGAGCTTAGAGTAATCGTAAACATTGTTTTATACTCACATGGATATTTACGTTGCCTTGAATAAAGTGGCAATACATACTTGAAACATTTTGGTGACATTAAATTGGTCATGCATTCTTTATAAATCTTTGGGATAAGATTGGTACTTTTGGTGACATAAAATGTGTCGTGCATTCTTTATAAATCTTTGGGATTTTTACATGGTACTGTGATGATACAGTGGATTACATTCATATTTAAACTAATCTATGAACTCACCAACTTTAATGTTGACACTTTTAAGCATGTTTTTCTCAGGTGAATTAGATGCTTGGATTATTTGATGTGCATTGGAGTCTTTACATTCAAGTTTTTCATGGTGATGCAATTATGGGACAACTATTATTTTGATTTCAGAAAATCAACGAGATTGTTTTACAAACGACACATTTAGAGGTCGTTCTCTTGTATCTAGCGCTGTGTATTATGAAGTAGCACCCCATGTGGTATTCCGCTGCGTTGTATGATTTTTGGGGGTGTTACAGATTGGTATCAGAGCACTGGTTATAGAGAACTAGGTTGCATATTTTACCCTAGACTATAACCGTTTTTACAAATAAGGAATGATATTGCTATCACTGGTTATTTCAATCTCTGAATGGTTCACAACATTCGATTGTTCAGAAGACGGAATCGCCTGCACAGCTTGATTAATCAAATTATTATTCACATTGTCAGGATTGTGTACCTCAGCGAGAGCATCTGAACCATAATGAGATAAATTTGCCATGAGAGCAACTTTGGCAGTGTTGAGTTCATCACAATCAGAGTCATATGCATCTAAATCATCATCTTGATAAGCAATATTGTGAGTAATGACGGTCTGTGTGGCTTGACTTTCTATAATTCCTAGATCTGCCAAAAATGCTAGCTCTTCCTCATGTAGAATTTGACCATTTGCTTGAGCTTGAACCAGCAACACTTTATCCTTAAACCATGAATCATCCTGTTTCCTTTTAGGTTTTGTAACACCCCCAAAATGGGTCGCAGCGGAATATGGGTTTGGGAGCGTTACTTCATAATACCATTGCACAAGATATGAGAACGACCTTTAAAAGTGTCGTTTAAAACCGATACATTGGATTTAGCAAAGTGTTTGTTATAAAAGCCCGAAGCTATACTTGTTCATTGTTAAATTATACAAAGATTCTAGTTTGAAAACAAACGTTTTCCCCAAATATGTAATGCAACCAAATCTTTAATGCTATTGACTTCCAAAATAACGACCACCAATGTATCCCTTGCACCTCGTGCCTTATTGACCTCCTGAAAAACATGCTTTAAAACGTCAACAATAATGTTGGTGAATTCATAGGTTTGTAAAATGTATGAGTGTAGGACCGCAATTGTTTATAGTGTGTATAGCATGGTATACAATATCCAAAACAGTAAGCATTGCATGGTATACAATATTCAAAACAGTAAGTATTGCATGGAATACAATATCAAAAATAGTAAATATTACATGGTATACAATATTTAAAACAGTAAGTATTGCATGTTATACAATATCCAAAACAGTGAGTATTGCATGGTATGCGATATCCAAAACAGTAAGTATTTCAAAGTTACTTGTGTCCAATTGTAAACAAAGCATGTTCTCACCCCAAAAATATATTTAAAACCAGTAAAACATGGGGCTATGAACTCACCTCGAGTGAGTTAATCAATAGTATACTTTCCAAGTAAAAATGCGTCACGTCAATCCGTCAATTGCACCTATTTAATTTAAGGACGTATAAATACTAATCACATTGAGTAACTACTAACATATATCATTCTACATAGCTAAATCACCATCTAATTGTGTTTGTGAAATTAAATCGCATTTAATACATATTAATCATGTTTTTGTATTCTCGTAATCGTTAATGATTTAATCGCCTTCATAAAATAATATTTATAAGGTTTAAAACAAGTATAAATATTATTTAAGTGATTCTAAAAAGTTTCGCAATTTAAAAAAAAAAAACGAACCAACACTATTCATCTCAGGAAATAGTGCACAAGTTATAAAATAGTGCGTAACTTTCTCGTTTTAAGCCCGTTTCTTACGTTTCTTATGTCCACGCTTTCGTATTAGGACGAGTTATCAAATTTTGACATTTTTATATTTTTAGTCCTCTGATAAATAGTGATTTTTACTGTTCATACCAGTTATAAACTTATTTTTATTGTTTTAGTTATCGTAAACGGCGTAACTTATTCGTTATAGCTCCGTTTTTAGCGATTCTTTCGAGTACGTTCTCGTATTTAAAAGCTTTATCATATAAATGATGTTTTCCAAAATAAATGTTCCTGATGAACAGTAACTTTTTATAAAATTTATTTTATAAATCCGGTATTAACGTAAAACGTATAATTTATCGTATCTTTTTCGTTATTAATCCGTTTTTCGAGTTTCTTACCTTTTTGGAATCGTCATGAGGCGTATTATTTTTATAAAAGGTCAAACCCACTGTTGGAAATTCGAAATCAAAACAACCCCTTTATAATCTATATGTATACTTATATATAAAGCTTGTTTTATGCACTTTTCCATTTTGTAATTTACCATAAGTCTTTTATAACCTTATTTGTCACATATGATACATATAATAATGTCCATAGTCCATCCTTTGTCCAAATAAGTCCATGATAACAAGATTTACAAGATTAGTAAGTTATTTACACACTTTTACTTGTAGCTTTTTAAGTAAACTCTTAAAAACCCTAATCTTGTATTAACACTTTTTATGCATAACCAAGAGTGTACAACACTTGTGTACCCATTTATAACCTCATATTACCATCCATATAACATGTGTGCAAGTGTACAATTCCATAATCACAAGTAAAATCCATTCCACATGTTTAAAAGCATCATAATGGTGATTTTTCTATCTAGAACATATATCCGCATATAATAATAAATGAGAAAAGTTAAGGGCTTTTTAGAATAACATTATGATGATGTAAGGTAGTAGACCACAATATCTAAATCCTTGTTTAGATGAAAAACCAAAGCTTACAAGCTTTCAAAACCTTAATCCAACTAGAAACCCTAATCTTCCTTTTTCTTTGATTAACCTCTTTAATCAACCAACCAAGCTTCCAAACCTTTTTGTATGACCTTAGATATGTTCCTAGTTACTTGTATAAGTGGTGAAATAAGTTGTAAGAATTGTTTGAATACAAAGGGTGTTTGGTCGTGGCCTATAGGAGAGAAAAAGAGAGGATTTGTTGTTTTTCACCTTATGAAATGAAGTGTGTGTTCTATACTAGTTACTTGTATTATATACATACTTGACTAGTCAAAAAGGGAATAGAGAGTCTTAGGACAAGATGAGGGAAATGGGGAAAGTCTTTGGTCTTTGTCTTTGAAAAATATCAATGTGTTCCTAAATGTAGAGAACATATCATGAAATTAAGGAGATGTGTTCTTGAAATTGATATTTATTTGTATCCTCCTTATTAAATCCAGCCATGTATACATATATGGGAGTTATTTATGTAACTTTTATGTATTGGGTATAAAAGTGGGTATTTGTTGAAGCGTAGAAAAGTTTTGGTGGTTCCGGGTATGCCTAAACGTATTTTATCGCGAAACGTAGCCAATTTACGTAACCAATAAAAATAAAAATGGACAAAGTTAATAATTATTATCAAAATAATTACTTAATACTTGTTTAATGTAAAAATTTAATTGTTTGATGCCCGTTTACATTGAATGATCAAATTTAACTTACGCGATTTAACCCAATGACGCGAAATAAAAGCGAACGCGTACAATACCAAAAATAAATAGTGAATTTATTGATGACGTAAATGATCCTAAAACACGGGGTGTTATAGACTCCCCCCCCCCCCCCCCGTTAAGTGAGCCTTGTCCTCAAGGCTTAAGACGCGACACTTGACGATGGTGCGGTCTTTGTGAAGAGGTGTGGGTAAATTATTATTATTTTTTATTTTTGTTATTTGAACAGTAACTCCAACGGCTATGAACAGTAGCCCCAACGGCTACTTCCTCTCTTTAAATACCAAATTTTTATCCTCCATTTCTCCATACAACACTTAATTTTTCACTTACATTTTCTCTTATCCAATCCTCAAAAATGTTGCACATCATCACGCTCTTGGCGATGGCGACCGCGATAGCACTCGGCATTTATCTTGCCTACTTCCCATACGAAGAAGGATTTCAGTATTTGGCCTTTATTCTAGCAATTCTTGTGCCCCTCATCGTTCTTGCAATTGGCATGGATCTCCTTTGGAAGAAATATATATTATTGCTAGGGGAGGGTTTTAATAAAGCTTGTATTTCCTTTATTTCCATTTTTTTTTTTATTTTTATTTTTTTTTTCTAATTTTTTATTTTTTTTTTTTTTTTTTTTTTTTTTTAATTTTTTTTTTTTTTTTTTTTTTTTTTTTATTTTTTTTTTTATTATTTTTTTTTTTTATATTTTTATTTTTTTTTTTTTTTTTTTTTTTATTTTTTTTTTTAATTTTTTTTTTTTTTTTTTTTTTTATTTATTTTTTTATTTTTTTTATTATTTTTTTTATTTTTTTTTTTTTTTTTTTTTTTTTTTTTTCATATGTAATCTTATTCTAAGAATAATAAACGGATGTTGTGGCAACAATTCTATTTGTTATTATTTTTTATTTATTTTATTCATTCGAAAATTTACGTTACCCGCATAGTTAAACTCATTTTCGCATTCCCTTTTGTGTGCTTTGTGTTTTCCAGGATTTGAAGGATGTAGGTTTAAAATATTAATATGTCGCGACCAAAAGCTCGACTTCTAGCGGGCTTTTTCGTTCCCTTTGGCTTAACGCATCAGTTATAACATCTTTCTTAGAGTGATAACGACTTTATACCTATGGTGGTGTCGTAACTACTAAGCTCTATGGTATTACGTATTCGTCGAAATGATGAAATTGTTATATTCCTTAATGGCGAGTAAAATTGTTAGTGGATCGTCCTAGGTGACTAGGGATGCTCTTGACTTTTGGACATAGGATTTTTGTAAAAATAAATGATGTCGACTTTATATAGTACGGTGTGTGTAAGAGTTTACTTAGTGATCTAATTGTCCAGTTTGGTTTTCTCGCGATGATTAACATATTTTATGAATACGCACGCAAACTTGAATATGAAATAGAAAATTGTCTTTGACCCAGAAATTTTTAAGGTGACTACTCTCACACGGCAAGGTACGTCCTGAATTAAACATAGTTGATCAGGCATGGATAATTAGGCTAACTATCCATTGCTCATTTTTCGTCAAAATGAGCTTATGATTTCTTGATATTTGTGAGAGTAGTTTGCAAGAGTAAATAAGGAATCTAAGTTAATATTGACAAAAATTTTAAAATACGATAATTTGATAGATAATTTAAAAGTATCGTACAACGAAATTAGAGAAATACAAACGAGAACTCCTAAGGAGATAAAGTTTAAGATAGTTCCAACTTAGGGTTTACTAGGCAAAGCGAGACAACTTTCCTTTTAACTTCAATCTCATCCTCAATGTTGTTAATGTTCATTGTCGGGGATTTCTCCTCCTCCAAAGGCATACACCATTCCACGTGCTCCATTACCTTCAGCACAAGCTCATATTTACATGAATATTTACAAGCTCATATTTACATGAATATTTACAAACTCATATTTACATGATTTGTTACAAATTGGTTTACATACTTATTTGCATAGCTCGCTATGGGATACATTATTTGACTTCATTTTTGGTCACAAATGCATACTTTACTTTTGAAATGATTGTCGGATTACGATTTGATTGGCGCCTGCGGGGCCAACAATCATTACTGCCCGGGTGTTCTTGGAGGGAACACCCATGATGGGAATACATTATTTGTATCACTGCCCGAATTGGGTACATACAAGTCTACGTCACAGCGTCATGAACTGTAAATCACTTGGAGGGTGAGCGCGAATGTTATGAAATAGATCTATTCGGGTGTGGATCCCTGTTCGGGTGATTAAGCTATCGCCGGTAACGAACATTATAGCGTGATGTCCACGCGAATGATATAAAATAGATCTATTCGGGATTGACAACCCCCGTTCGGGTGACTAGCTATCACTGGGAACGAACGTTATAACATGTCGGATCACGTTGGGACTACAGGGCCCCCCGACATATACATACTTGAAACATTTTGGTGACATTAAATTAACCATGCATTATTTATAAAATCTTTGGGATAATATTAGTACTTTTGGTGACATAAAATGGGTCGTGCATATTTTATAAACATTTTACATGGCACTGTGATGACACAGTGGATAAATATATTTGTTGAAACTTACATTCATATTTAAACTAATCTATGAACTCACCAACTTTATGTTGACCGTTTTAAGCATGTTTTTCTCAGGTAAATTAGATGCTCGGATTTCTTGAAGTGCATTGGAGTCTATACATTCAAGCTTTTCATTGTGATGCAATTATGGGACAAATGTTATATTAAATTCAGATTTTTATTAAATCAACAAATGTTATTTTTCAAACGACACCTAGAGGTCGTTCTCTTGTATCTAGTGTTGCGTATTATGAAGTAACTCCCCAAAGTGGTATTCCGCTGCGTTGTTGTATTTTTGGGGGTGTTACACTTTTATTGTCCAGATTTATCTTGGTACAATTAACTACTTGGGTTTTCAGTTGTTCAATCACAGATAATATCAGTGCATCTAGTTGTGTAGAAGAGTTAGAATTCTGAACAGCTACCTGTTGTGATTCAATCATACACTGATAATAAGGAATGATATTGCTATCACTCGTTATTTCAGTCTCTGAATGGTTCACAACATTCCACTGTTCAGAAGACGACATCGTCTGCACAGCTTGATTAATCATATTGTTAACCACATTATCATGATTGTGTACCTCAGCGAGAGCATCTGAACCATAATGAGATAAATTTGCTATGAGAGCAACTTTGGCAGTGTTGAGTTCATCACAATCAGAATCATATGCATCCAAATCATCATCTTGATAAGCAATATTGTGAGTAATGACGGTCTGTGTGGCTTGACTTTCTATAATTCCTAGATCTGCCAAAAATTCTAGCTCTTCCTCATATAGAATTTGACCATTAGCTTGAGCTTGAACCAGCAACACTTTAACCTTAAACCATGAATCATCCTGTTTCCTTTTAGGTTTTGTAACACCCCCAAAATGGGTTGCAGCGGAATATGGGTTTGGGAGCGTTACTTCATAATATCATTGCACAAGATATGAGAACGACCTTTAAAAGTGTCGTTTAAAACCGATACATTGGATTTAGCAAAGTGTTTGTTACAAAAGCCCGAAGCTATACTTGTTCATTGTTAAATTATACAAAGATTCTAGTTAAAAAACAAACGTTTTCCCCAAATATGTAATGCAACCAAATCTTTAATGCTATTGACTTCCAAAATAACGACCACCAATGTATCCCTTGCACCTCGTGCCTTATTGACCTCCTGAAAAACATGCTTTAAAACGTCAACAATAATGTTGGTGAATTCATAGGTTTGTAAAATGTATGAGTGTAGGACCGCAATTGTTTAGAGTGTGTATAGCATGGTATACAATATCCAAAACAGTAAGTATTGCATGGTATACAATATTCAAAACAGTAAGTATTGCATGGAATACAATATCCAAAACAGTAAGTATTGCATGGTATACAATATTCAAAACAGTAAGTATTGCATGGTATACAATATCCAAAACAGTGAGTATTGCATGGTATGCAATATCCAAAACAGTAAGTATTTCAAAGTTACTTGCGTCCAATTGTAAACAAAGCATGTTCTCACCCCAAAAATATATTTAAAACCAGTAAAACATGGGGCTATGAACTCACCTCGAGTGAGTTAATCAATAATATACTTTCCAAGTAAAAATGCGTCACGTAAATCGTCAGATGCAACCTATTTAATTTAAGGACGTATAAATACTAATCACATTGAGTAACTACTACCATATATCATTCTACATAGCTAAATCACCATCTAATTGTGTTTGTGAAATTAAATCGCATTTAATACATATTAATCATATATTTGTATTCTCGTAATCGTTAAATGATTTAATCGCCTTCATAAAATAATATTTATAAGGTTTAAAACAAGTATAAATATTATTTAAGTGATTCTAAAAAGTTTCGCAAATTTTTTTATTAAAAACGAACCAACACTATTCATCTCAGGAAATAGTGCACAAGTTATAAAATAGTGCGTAACTTTCTCGTTTTAAGCCCGTTTCTTACGTTTCTTATGTCCACGCTTTCGTATTAGGACGAGTTATCAAAATTTGACATTTTTATATTTTTAGTCCTCTGATGAACAGTGATTTTACTGTTCATACCAGTTATAAACTTATTTTTATAACTTTAGAAATCGTAAAACCCGTAAATGGCGTATCTCATTCGTTATAGCTCCGTTTTTAGCGATTCTTTCGAGTACGTTCTCGTATTTAAAAGCTTTATCATATAAATGATGTTTTCCAAAATAAATGTTCCTGATGAACAGTAACTTTTTATAAAATTTATTTTATAAATCCGGTATTAACGTAAAACGTATAATTTATCGTATCTTTTTCGTTATTAATCCGTTTTTCGAGTTTCTTACCTTTTTGGAATCGTCATGAGGCGTATTATTTTTATAAAAGGTCAAACCCACTGTTGGAAATTCGAAATCAAAACAGCCCCTTTATAATCTATATGTATACTTATATATAAAGCTTGTTTTATGCACTTTTCCATTTTGTAATTTACCATAAGTCTTTTATAACCTTATTTGTCACATATGATACATATAATAATGTCCATAGTCCATCCTTTGTCCAAATAAGTCCATGATAACAAGATTTACAAGATTAGTAAGTTATTTACACACTTTTACTTGTAGCTTTTTAAGTAAACTCTTAAAAACCCTAATCTTGTATTAACACTTTTTATGCATAACCAAGAGTGTACAACACTTGTGTACCCATTTATAACCTCATATTACCATCCATATAACATGTGTGCAAGTGTACAATTCCATAATCACAAGTAAAATCCATTCCACATGTTTAAAAGCATCCTAATGGTGATTTTTCTATATAGAACATATATACTCATATAATCATAAATGAAAAGTTAAGGGCTTTTAGATAACCTTATGATGATGTAAGGTAGTAGACCACAATATCTAAATCCTTGTTTAGATGAAAAACCAAAGCTTACAAGCTTTCAAAACCTTAATCCAACTAGAAACCCTAATCTTCCTTTTTCTTTGATTAACCTCTTTAATCAACCAACCAAGCTTCCAAACCTTTTTGTATGACCTTAGATATGTTCCTAGTTACTTGTATAAGTGGTGAAATAAGTTGTAAGAATTGTTTGAATACAAAGGGTGTTTGGTCGTGGCCTATAGGAGAGAAAAAGAGAGGATTTGTTGTTTTTCACCTTATGAAATGAAGTGTGTGTGTTCTATACTAGTTACTTGTATTATATACATACTTGACTAGTCAAAAAGGGAATAGAGAGTCTTAGGACAAGATGAGGGAAATGGGGAAAGTCTTTGGTCTTTGTCTTTGAAAAATATCAATGTGTTCCTAAATGTAGAGAACATATCATGAAATTAAGGAGATGTGTTCTTGAAATTGATATTTATTTGTATCCTCCTTATTAAATCCGGCCATGTATACATATATGGGAGTTATTTATGTAACTTTTATGTATTGGGTATAAAAGTGGGTATTTGTTGAAGCGTAGAAAAGTTTTGGTGGTTCCGGGTATGCCTAAACGTATTTTATCGCGAAACGTAGCCAATTTACGTAACCAATAAAAATAAAAATGGACAAAGTTAATAATTATTATCAAAATAATTACTTAATACTTGTTTAATGTAAACATTTAATTGTTTGATGCCCGTTTACATTGAACGATAATTTTTGGCGTACGCGATTTAACTTAACGTTTACGATTTTAAACAAACGCGTACAATACTAAAAATAAATAGTATATTTGTCGACGTCGTCAATGACTTGAAAACACGGGGTGTTATAGACTTCCCCCGTTAAATGAGCCTTGTCCTTAAGGCTCACGATGCAGCACTTGACGACGGTGCGGTCTTGGTGAAGAGGTGTGGGTATTTCTTCTTGAATTGGTCTTCACGTTCCCACGTGAACTCAGGACCTCTCTTGGAGTTCCATCCCCCAACGGCTACTTCCTCTCTTTAAATACTAAATTTTTATCCTCCATTTCTCCATACAACACTTAATCTTTCACTTACATTTTCTCTTATCCAATCCTCAAAAATGTTGCACATCATCACGCTTTTGGCGATGGAGACCGCGATAGCACTCGGCATTTATCTTGCCTACTTCCCATACGAAGAAGGATTTCAGTATTTGGCCTTTATTCTAGCAATTCTTGTGCCCCTCATCGTTCTTGCAATTGGCATGGATCTCCTTTGGAAGAAATATATATTATTGCTAGGGGAGGGTTTTAATAAAGCTTGTATTTCCTTTATTTCCATTTTTTTTTTTATTTTTATTTTTTTTTTCTAATTTTTTATTTTTTTTTTTTTTTTTTTTTTTTTTTAATTTTTTTTTTTTTTTTTTTTTTTTTTTTTTTTTTTTTTTTATTATTTTTTTTTTTTATATTTTTATTTTTTTTTTTTTTTTTTTTTTTTTTTTATTTTTTAATTTTTTTTTTTTTTTTTTTTTTATTTTTTTTTTTTATTTTTTTTATTTTTTTTTTTTTTTTTTTTTTTTTTTTTTTTATTTTTTTTTCATATGTAATCTTATTCTAAGAATAATAAACGGATGTTGTGGCAACAATTCTATTTGTTATTATTTTTTATTTATTTTATTCATTCGAAAATTTACGTTACCCGCATAGTTAAACTCATTTTCGCATTCCCTTTTGTGTGCTTTGTGTTTTCCAGGATTTGAAGGATGTAGGTTTAAAATATTAATATGTCGCGACCAAAAGCTCGACTTCTAGCGGGCTTTTTCGTTCCCTTTGGCTTAACGCATCAGTTATAACATCTTTCTTAGAGTGATAACGACTTTATACCTATGGTGGTGTCGTAACTACTAAGCTCTATGGTATTACGTATTCGTCGAAATGATGAAATTGTTATATTCCTTAATGGCGAGTAAAATTGTTAGTGGATCGTCCTAGGTGACTAGGGATGCTCTTGACTTTTGGACATAGGATTTTTGTAAAAATAAATGATGTCGACTTTATATAGTACGGTGTGTGTAAGAGTTTACTTAGTGATCTAATTGTCCAGTTTGGTTTTCTCGCGATGATTAACATATTTTATGAATACGCACGCAAACTTGAATATGAAATAGAAAATTGTCTTTGACCCAGAAATTTTTAAGGTGACTACTCTCACACGGCAAGGTACGTCCTGAATTAAACATAGTTGATCAGGCATGGATAATTAGGCTAACTATCCATTGCTCATTTTTCGTCAAAATGAGCTTATGATTTCTTGATATTTGTGAGAGTAGTTTGCAAGAGTAAATAAGGAATCTAAGTTAATATTGACAAAAATTTTAAAATACGATAATTTGATAGATAATTTAAAAGTATCGTACAACGAAATTAGAGAAATACAAACGAGAACTCCTAAGGAGATAAAGTTTAAGATAGTTCCAACTTAGGGTTTACTAGGCAAAGCGAGACAACTTTCCTTTTAACTTCAATCTCATCCTCAATGTTGTTAATGTTCATTGTCGGGGATTTCTCCTCCTCCAAAGGCATACACCATTCCACGTGCTCCATTACCTTCAGCCTGGTTTCCATGGTTCTGGTTCTTTAGCTCCGGGCAATCACTCCTGTAGTGCCCTGGATTTCCCACATATCCATACAAGTGAAAGGGTTCTATTGATTCCGAGCGCAGCAAGATTCCTACAATCCCGAGTCATGTGGCAACCTTCTTGCAATTCCCGCACTTTACAGTACATGGCCCATTGTGGTGCAGCTTACACCTGTTGCACAATGGAAGAGTTCCAGCATACTCCTTCCTTTCACCAGTCCTAACGGCATAAGCTTGAGCCACATTTTGTCTCTTGGGAGATTGTTGTTGAGCTTGGTTGTTGTTGTCAAGTTTCCTCTTATTCTCAGATTGACGTTCAGCAAGAGTGTTGATCTTTTTGTCCATCACATTGTTGCCATTTCATAAGCTTCCTGCATGGTTTTTGGTTTTGACGCCACAACACTTCCGTGAATCATGTCGGGCAACCCACCGACATACCTTTCAACTTTGTCAGACTCTTCAGGAAACATTCGAACACATAACAATGCTAGTTCCTGGAAACGTTGGTTGTACCCTATTACGTCGGTACCTTTTACTTTCAAATTCCACAACTCAAGCCTCAAGTGCTTCTTCATCTCGTCCTTGGACATACTTGTCGGTCCATTTATTTTCAGTTATGTCCAAGTCCATTGCATACGCAACATCAATGACCAACAATCCTAACCATAGGAAATTCCACCACTCAGAGCACCTGCTAAACGAGTTACAAGTAAAACTTGATATCCCCCTGATTCTCCACAGAGTAGTGGCTTATGCGAAACACAGTCTCCATCCTTTCAAACCATTAAGTTAGTTCGACAACTCCCTCAATGCCTTTGAAATATAGAGGTTGGCACTTCATGAAGTCTTGGTAAGTGCATTCTCAAGCCACGTGTTTAGTCTTTCTGACACCTGTTCCCGAAGTATGGCTGTCATCGCCATTCCTGTTTGCATCACGTGCTGCCAGTGCAGCAGTAACACCTTGGTCAATCATTGCCTGAAGCTGGGCATTGGTGACAGATGTGGTGGTAGTTGTTGTGGCTGGGGTGGTTCTGGTTCTGGGTGCTTTCCTTGGAGGCATTATCTTCAAAATCAGAAGAGTAATAAGATTAGATTAGTTTAGTTATCTTCGTCACGCTCCAAAAATAGAGTGTTGTGAGATGATGTATGGTAAATATGAATGTGCGCTCATGGCATAAATGAACGATGGTAAGATATCATACTTGATAGCTTAACGTTTATGTAGCGCTTAGGACCTACAAGCTTATAGTACTACCTCGCCTAAAGAAATGTTCCAATATTTATATAAATAACCCTTATATAAATAATTGTAGAGTATGCGAAAGAATGCAAACTCATCTTTGCATATATATGTAAGGCTCTTATAGTAATGTACGTACTATAATATAAACACGTATATGAATCATGTAAGCATCTAGTAAGACCAACTAATGCAAACAACTAGTGTATGTGTGTCCCGTGAAAAACCCCTTTGTATGAATGCAATATTTGAAAACGGTTATAGTCCAGCAAAACATTTGACCTGGTTCTCTATAACCTTGGCTCTGATTACCAATCTGTAACACCCCCAAAATGGGTCGCAGCGGAATATGGGTTTGGGAGCGTTACTTCATAATACCATTGCACAAGATATGAGAACGACCTTTAAAAGTGTCATTTAAAACAGATACATTGGATTTAGCAAAGTGTTTATTACAAAAGCCCGAAGCTACACTTGTTCATTGTTAAATTATACAAAGATTCTAGTTCGAAACAACATTTTTCCCCAAATATGTAATGCAACCAAATCTTTAATGCTATTGACTTCCAAAATAACGACCACCAATGTATCCCTTGCACCTCGTGCCTTATTGACCTCCTGAAAAACATGCTTTAAAACGTCAACAATAATGTTGGTGAATTCATAGGTTTGTAAAATGTATGAGTGTAGGAACTAATTGTTAAGAGTGTGTAAAGCATGGATACAATAACCAAAACAGTAAGTATAGCTTGTATACATATACAAACAACAAGTATTACATGACAATATCCAAAACAGTAAGTATTGCATGGTATACAATATTCAAAACAGTAAGTATTGCATGGTATACAATATCCAAAACAGTAAGTATTGCATGGTATGCAATATCCAAAACAAGAAGTATTTCAAAGTTACTTGCGTCCAATTGTAAAACAAAGCATGTTCTCACCCCAAAAATATATTTAAAACCAGTAAAACATGGGGCTATGAACTCACCTCGAGTGAGTTAATCAATAATATACTTTCCAAGTAAAAATGCGTCACGTAAATCGTCAGATGCAACCTATTTAATTTAAGGACGTATAAGTACTAATCACATTGAGTAACTACTACCATATATCATTCTACATAGCTAAATCACCATCTAATTGTGTTTGTGAAATTAAATCGCATTTAATACATATTAATCATGTATTTGTATTCTCGTAATCGTTAAATGATTTAATCGCCTTCATAAAATAATATTTATAAGGTTTAAAACAAGTATAAATATTATTTAAGTGATTCTAAAAAGTTTCGCAAATTTTTTTATTAAAAACGAACCAACACTATTCATCTCAGGAAATAGTGCACAAGTTATAAAATAGTGCGTAACTTTCTCGTTTTAAGCCCGTTTCTTATGTCCACGCTTTCGTATTAGGACGAGTTATCAAAATTTGACATTTTTATATTTTTAGTCCTCTGATGAACAGTGATTTTTACTGTTCATACCAGTTATAATCTTATTTTTATAGTTTTAGTTATCGTAAAACCCATAAACGGCGTAACTTATTCGTTATAGCTCTGTTTTTAGCGATTCTTTCGAGTACATTCTCGTATTTAAAAGATTTATCATATAAATGATGTTTTCCAAAATAAATGTTCCTAATGAACAGTAAATTTTTATAAAATTTATTTTATAAATTTGGTATTAACGTAAAACGTATAATTTATCGTATCTTTTTTGTTATTAATCCGTTTTTTGAGTTTCTTACCTTTTTGGAATCGTCATGAGGCGTATTATTTTTATAAAAGGTCAAACCCACTGTTGGAAATTCGAAATCAAAACAGCCCCTTTATAATCTATATGTATACTTATATATAAAGCTTGTTTTATGCGCTTTTCCTTTTTGTAATTTACCATAAGTCTTTTATAACCTTATTTGTCACATATGATACATATAATAATGTCCATAGTCCATGATTTGTCCAATAAGTCCATGATAACAAGATTTACAAGATTAGTCAGTTATTTACACACTTTTACTTGTAGCTTTTTAAGTGAACTCTTAAAAACCCTAATCTTGTATTAACACTTTTTATGCATAACCAAGAGTGTACAACACTTGTGTACCCATTTATAACCTTATATTACCATCCATATAACATGTGTTCAAGTGTACAATTCCATAATCACAAGTAAAATCCATTTCACATGTTTAAAAGCATCCTAATGGTGATTTTTCTATATAGAACATATATACTCATATAATCATAAATGAAAAGTTAAGGGCTTTTAGATAACCTTATAATGATGTAAGGTAGTAGACCAAAATATCTAAACCCTTGTTTAGATGAAAAACCAAAGCTTGCAAAGCTTAAAAACCCTAGTTTCCTTTTCTTGCTTCAACACTTTTAAAGGTTTAATCAAACCCTTAAATCAACTTGAGGTATCTTAGATATGATGTAGGATTACTTAGAAATGAGGTAGATAAAAATTATATGGATGGTTTGTGTGGTTGGGTTGTTGCCGTGGCCAAGCAAGAGGAAAAAGGGAGAGATTGGTTTGGTTTTCTTAAGTGTTTCAAGAGTATGTGTGTTATGTCTTGTATGTACTCATTCTTATAGCAACAAGACTAGTCAAGGTTCATCAATAGGGTTTAAAAAGGGAATAGAGAGTCATAGGACAATATGAGGGAAATGGGGAAAGTCTTTGGTCTTTGTCTTTGAAAAATATCAGTGTGTTCCTAAATGTAGAGAACATATCATGAAATTAAGGAGATGTGTTCTTGAAATTGATATTTATTTGTATCCTCCTTATTAAATCCAGCCATGTATACATATATGGGAGTTATTTATGTAACTTTTATGTATTGGGTATAAAAGTGGGTATTTGTTGAAGCGTAGAAAAGTTTTGGTGGTTCCGGGTACGCCTAAACGTATTTTATCGCGAAACGTAGCCAATTTACGTAACCAATAAAAATAAAAATGGACAAAGTTAATAATTATTATCAAAATAATTACTTAATACTTGTTTAATGTAAACATTTAGTTGTTTGATGCCCATTTACATTGAATGATCAAATTTAACTTACGCGATTTAACCCAATGACGCGAAATAAAAGCGAACGCGTACAATACCAAAAATAAATAGTGAATTTATTGATGACGTAAATGATCCTAAAACACGGGGTGTTATAGACTCCCCCCCCCCCCCCCCGTTAAATGAGCCTTGTCCTCAAGGCTTAAGACGCGACACTTGACGATGGTGCGGTCTTTGTGAAGAGGTGTGGGTAAATTTTTTATTTTTTATTTTTGTTATTTGAACAGTAACTCCAACGGCTATGAACCATAGCCCCAACGGCTACTTCCTCTCTTTAAATACTAAATTTTTATCCTCCATTTCTCCATACAACACTTAATTTTTTTCACTTACATTTTCTCTTATCCAATCCTCAAAAATGTTGCACATCATCACGCTTTTGGCGATGGAGACCGCGATAGCACTCGGCATTTATCTTGCCTACTTCCCATACGAAGAAGGATTTCAGTATTTGGCCTTTATTCTAGCAATTCTTGTGCCCCTCATCGTTCTTGCAATTGGCATGGATCTCCTTTGGAAGAAATATATATTATTGCTAGGGGAGGGTTGTAATAAAGCTTGTATTTCCTTTATTTCCATTTTTTTTTTTATTTTTATTTTTTTTTTCTAATTTTTTATTTTTTTTTTTTTTTTTTTTTTTTTTTAATTTTTTTTTTTTTTTTTTTTTTTTTTTTTTTTTTTTTTTTATTATTTTTTTTTTTTATTTTTTTATTTTTTTTTTTTTTTTTTTTTTTTTTTTTTTTTTTAATTTTTTTTTTTTTTTTTTTTTTTTTTTTTTTTTTTTTTTTTTTTATTTTTTTTTTTTTTTTTTTTTTTTTTTTTTTTATTTTTTTTTCATATGTAATCTTATTCTAAGAATAATAAACGGATGTTGTGGCAACAATTCTATTTGTTATTATTTTTTATTTATTTTATTCATTCGAAAATTTACGTTACCCGCATAGTTAAACTCATTTTCGCATTCCCTTTTGTGTGCTTTGTGTTTTCCAGGATTTGAAGGATGTAGGTTTAAAATATTAATATGTCGCGACCAAAAGCTCGACTTCTAGCGGGCTTTTTCGTTCCCTTTGGCTTAACGCATCAGTTATAACATCTTTCTTAGAGTGATAACGACTTTATACCTATGGTGGTGTCGTAACTACTAAGCTCTATGGTATTACGTATTCGTCGAAATGATGAAATTGTTATATTCCTTAATGGCGAGTAAAATTGTTAGTGGATCGTCCTAGGTGACTAGGGATGCTCTTGACTTTTGGACATAGGATTTTTGTAAAAATAAATGATGTCGACTTTATATAGTACGGTGTGTGTAAGAGTTTACTTAGTGATCTAATTGTCCAGTTTGGTTTTCTCGCGATGATTAACATATTTTATGAATACGCACGCAAACTTGAATATGAAATAGAAAATTGTCTTTGACCCAGAAATTTTTAAGGTGACTACTCTCACACGGCAAGGTACGTCCTGAATTAAACATAGTTGATCAGGCATGGATAATTAGGCTAACTATCCATTGCTCATTTTTCGTCAAAATGAGCTTATGATTTCTTGATATTTGTGAGAGTAGTTTGCAAGAGTAAATAAGGAATCTAAGTTAATATTGACAAAAATTTTAAAATACGATAATTTGATAGATAATTTAAAAGTATCGTACAACGAAATTAGAGAAATACAAACGAGAACTCCTAAGGAGATAAAGTTTAAGATAGTTCCAACTTAGGGTTTACTAGGCAAAGCGAGACAACTTTCCTTTTAACTTCAATCTCATCCTCAATGTTGTTAATGTTCATTGTCGGGGATTTCTCCTCCTCCAAAGGCATACACCATTCCACGTGCTCCATTACCTTCAGCCTGGTTTCCATGGTTCTGGTTCTTTAGCTCCGGGCAATCACTCCTGTAGTGCCCTGGATTTCCCACATATCCATACAAGTGAAAGGGTTCTATTGATTCCGAGCGCAGCAGGATTTCTACAATCCCGGGTCATGTGGCCAATCTTCTTGCAATTCCCGCACTTTACAGTACATGGCCCATTGTGGTGCAGCTTGCACCTGTTGCACAATGGAAGAGTTCCAGCATACTCCTTCTTTTTACCAGTCCCAGCGGCGTAAGCTTGAGCCATATTTTATCTCTTGGGAGATTGTTGTTGAGCTTGGTTGTTTTTGTCAAGTTTCCCCTTATTCTCAGCTTGACGTTCAGCAAGAGTGCTGATCTTTTTGTCCATCAACTCTGTTGCCATTTCAGTAGCTTCCTGCATGGTTTTTGGTTTTGATGCCACAACACTTCCGTGAATCATGCCAGGCAACCCACCGACATACCTTTCAACTTTGTCAGACTCTTCAGGAAACATTCGAACACACAACAATGCTAGTTCCTGGAAACGTTGGTTGTACCCTATTACGTCTGTACCTTTTACTTTCAAATTCCATAACTCAGCCTTAAGCTTCTTCATCTCGTTCCTTGGACAGTACTTGTCGGTCCATTTATTTTCAGTTATGTCCAAGTCCATTGCATACGCAACATCAATGACCAACAATCCTAACCATAGGAAATTCCACCACTCAGAGCACCTGCTAAACGAGTTACAAGTAAAACTTGATATCCCCCTGATTCTCTACAGAGCAGTGGCTTATGCGAAACACAATCTCCATCCTTTCAAACCATTGAGTTAGTTTGACAACTCCCTCAGTGCCTTTGAAATATAGAGGTTGGCACTTCATGAAGTCTTGGTAAGTGCATTCTCGAGCAATGCGTTCAGTCCTTCTGACACCCATTCCCGAAGTATGGCTGTCATCGCCATTCCTGTTTGCATCACGTGCTGCCAGTGCAGCAGTAACACCTTGGTCAATCATTGCCTGAAGCTGGGCATTGGTGACAGATGTGGTGGTAGTTGTTGTGGCTGGGGTGGTTCTGGTTCTGGGTGCTTTCCTTGGAGGCATTATCTTCAAAATCAGAAGAGTAATAAGATTAGATTAGTTTAGTTATCTTCGTCGCGCTCCAAAAATAGAGTGTTGTGAGATGATGTATGGTAAATATGAATGTGCGCTCATGGCATAAATGAACGATGGTAAGATATCATACTTGATAGCTTAACGTTTATGTAGCGCTTAGGACCTACAAGCTTATAGTACTACCTCGCCTAAAGAAATGTTCCAATATTTATATAAATAACCCTTATATAAATAATTGTAGAGTATGCGAAAGAATGCAAACTCATCTTTGCATATATATGTAAGGCTCTTATAGTAATGTACGTACTATAATATAAACACGTATATGAATCATGTAAGCATCTAGTAAGACCAACTAATGCAAACAACTAGTGTATGTGTGTCCCGTGAAAAACCCCTTTGTATGAATGCAATATTTGAAAACGGTTATAGTCTAGCAAAACATTTGACCTGGTTCTCTATAACCTTGGCTCTGATTACCAATCTGTAACACCCCCAAAATGGGTTGCAGCGGAATATGAGTTTGGGAGCGTTACTTCATAATATCATTGCACAAGATATGAGAATGACCTTTAAAAGTGTCATTTAAAACCGATACATTGGATTTAGCAAAGTGTTTATTACAAAAGCCCGAAGCTATACTTGTTCATTGTTAAATTATACAAAGATTCTAGTTCGAAAACAAACATTTTCCCCAAATATGTAATGCAACCAAATCTTTAATGCTATTGACTTCCAAAATAACGACCACCAATGTATCCCTTGCACCTCGTGCCTTATTGACCTCCTGAAAAACATGCTTTAAAACGTCAACAATAATGTTGGTGAATTCATAGGTTTGTAAAATGTATGAGTGTAGGAACTAATTGTTAAGAGTGTGTAAAGCATGGATACAATAACCAAAACAGTAAGTATAGCTTGTATACATATACAAACAACAAGTATTACATGGAATACAATAACCAAAACAGAAGTAATGCATGATATACAATATCCAAAACATAAGTGATTGCATGTTATACAATATTCCAAAACAAATTGAGTATATGCATGGATGCAATATCCAAAACATAAGTATTTCAAATTACTTGCTCCAATTGTAAAACAAGCAGTTCTCACACCAAAAAAATATATTTAAAACCAGTAAAACATGGAGCTATGAACTCACCTCGAGTGAGTTAATCAATAATATACTTTCCAAGTAAAAATGCGTCACGTAAATCGTCAGATGCAACCTATTTAATTTAAGGACGTATAAATATTAATCACATTGAGTAACTACTATCATATATCATTCTATATAGCTAAATCACCATCTAATTGTGTTTGTGAAATTAAATCGCATTTAATACATATTAATCATGTATTTGTATTCTCGTAATCGTTAAATGATTTAACTGCCTTCATAAAATAATATTTATAAGGTTTAAAACAAGTATAACATAAATTATTAAGTGGTTTTTTTCTAAAAAGTTTCGCAATTTTGTTTTTAAAAACGAACCAACACTATTCATCTCAGGAAATAGTGCACAAGTTATAAAATAGTGCGTAACTTTCTCGTTTTAAGCCCGTTTCTTATGTCCACGCTTTCGTATTAGGACGAGTTATCAAAATTTGACATTTTTATATTTTTAGTCCTCTGATGAACAGTGATTTTTACTGTTCATACCAGTTATAAACTTATTTTTATAGTTTTAGTTATCGTAAAACCCGTAAACGGCGTAACTTATTCGTTATAGCTCTGTTTTTAGCGATTCTTTCGAGTACGTTCTCGTATTTAAAAGCTTTATCATATAAATGATGTTTTCCAAAATAAATGTTCCTGATGAACAGTAACTTTTTATAAAATTTATTTTATAAATTTGGTATTAACGTAAAACGTATAATTTATCATATCTTTTTCGTTATTAATCCGTTTTTCGAGTTTCTTACCTTTTTGGAATCGTCATGAGGCGTATTATTTTTATAAAAGGTCAAACCCACTGTTGGAAATTCGAAATCAAAACAGCCCCTTTATAATCTATATGTATACTTATATATAAAGCTTGTTTTATGCACTTTTCCATTTTGTAATTTAACATAAGTCTTTTAAAACCTTATTTGTCCCATATGATACATATAATAATGTCCAAAAGTCATGACTTTGGTCAATAAGTCCAGGAACAAGAATCTACAGATTATCAGTTATTTACACACTTTTACTTATAGCTTTTTAAGTAAACTCTTAAAAACCCTAATCTTGTATTAACACTTTTTATGCATAACCAAGAGTGTACAACACTTATGTACCCATTTATAACCTCATATTACCATCCATATAACATGTGTGCAAGTGTACAATTCAATAATCACAAGTAAATTCCATTCCACATGTTTAAAAGCATCCTAATGGTGATTTTTCTATATAGAACATATATACTCATATAATCATAAATGAAAAGTTAAGGGCTTTTAGATAACCTTATGATGATGTAAGGTAGTAGACCACAATATCTAAATCCTTGTTTAGATGAAAAACCAAAGCTTACAAGCTTTCAAAACCTTAATCCAACTAGAAACCCTAATCTTCCTTTTTCTTTGATAACCTCTTTAATCAACCAACCAAGCTTCCAAACATTTTTGTATGACCTTAGATATGTTCCTAGTTACATGTATAATTGGTGAAATAAGTTGTAAGAATTGTTTGAATACAAAGGGTGTTTGGCCGTGGCCTATAGGAGAGAAAAAGAGGATTTGTTGTTTTTCACCTTATGAAATGAAGTGTGTGTGTTCTATACTAGTTACTTGTATTATATATGTACTTGACTAGTCAAAAAGGGAATAGAGAGTCTTAGGACAAGATGAGGGAAATGGGGAAAGTCTTTGGTCTTTGTCTTTGAAAAATATCAATGTGTTCCTAAATGTAGAGAACATATCATGAAATTAAGGAGATGTGTTCTTAAAATTGATATTTATTTGTATCCTCCTTATTAAATCCGACCATGTATACATATATGGGAGTTATTTATGTAACTTTTATGTATTGGGTATAAAAGTGGGTATTTGTTGAAGCGTAGAAAAGTTTTGGTGGTTCCGGGTATGCCTAAATGTATTTTATCGCGAAACGTAGCCAATTTACGTAACCAATAAAAATAAAAATGGACAAAGTTAATAATTATTATCAAAATAATTACTTAATACTTGTTTAATGTAAAAATTTAATTGTTTGATGCCCGTTTACATTGAATGATCAAATTTAACTTACGCGATTTAACCCAATGACGCGAAATAAAAGCGAACGCGTACAATACCAAAAATAAATAGTGAATTTATTGATGATGTAAATGATCCTAAAACACGGGGTGTTATAGGTTTAGTGCACTGTTTGGACATGTGTCCTTCCCCCTTGCAGTTGTAACAAGTAACGGTCCTTTATTTTCCAGAATTACTTCCACTTGCTCCTAGAGTGTAGGTCCTTGTAGTATCTACAACAAAAGAAGTTTGTCTCCCTGAACTGGTTGTAAGGTCTCTCTCCCATCATTAATGGTAGCTTGTTGCCTAGGGTTTGATGAATTCCTCAGCTGGTTATTGGTAGTAGGATAACGGGAAGTGACAACAGCAGTCAAGAAAGACATCATGTGATTGATGGCATCAATGAGATCATCACCTTTCTGGGACACTAGAATAATTAGACCCGAGTCTTGTTGGGGAAATTCAGGTTGTTGGTTAACCGTGGGAGCATATTCTAATTGAGGGATGGATGATGGTGGAGAATAAACATTGTGGTGAACTGATGATTGATAATCATTAGATGGATAAGTGATTGAAAGAGGTGTTGATGATTGATTGTTTGAGTATTGTTGATAATGATAAGGTGAACCATGTTATGGAGACTGATATAGTGAAACTTGTGGTTGAAATTGAGAGTTTTGGTATGAGTTTTGATGAGTTTGATAAGGAGACTGGGTCATCTGATGGGTTGCAACCAAAGCAAGCGGATCTGAATTGCGTTCATGCATTAAACGAACTTCATTTGCATGAAACTCGTGTTATCCCAAGTAGGCATGAAGCTGATCAATATTAGTTGTGTGCAAGTCCCGAACCAGTTTTACATCTGTCACAAATTTTCTACATTCAGGAGGAAGAGTGTTCAAAAACTTGGTGTTCACTTGAAATTGTTCTAGTTTTACATTGTAGATGTTCATGTCATTGAGTAGCAGTGTAAATCTTAAGTAAAAATCATGTAGTGTTTCCCCCTTCTTATAAGCAAACTTATCGAATTCATCATAAAGCTTACACTCTCTTTCATGTTTCGTCAATGAAGTTCCTTGCATAAGAAGTTGAATTCTTTCTCAATGTTCCTTGGCGACTTTATGATTGCTAACAACTGCATAGACCTCTGGTGGTAATCCTTGGAGAATGATATTTGTTGCCTTGACATCACAATCATCTTGAATTGCTTCTGTAGCAGATAGCTCAGAATATATCTTTTGTCTAGTCACACCATTTTCCTCAATTGTAGGCTAGATGAGTGGACCATTTTCAACGGATTCAAGAATCATTCTTCCATGTTGTCTATTCATCATGTATAGCTCCATTCTTCTTTTCCAAGAATCGTACATATCCTTTTCCAACATAGGTGGACGATTATCAGCACCCGAAAGAATTGCTTTGTCAGCAAGAGTCGTCATTGAGAAATTAGTATTTTAAAAGATTACTTGTTTGATCGAACGTTGGTAGAAAGAAATTGTGTTTGAAAAGGTTCTTGATGATCAGTTTGTAACTACAAGGTTTCGCAAGAAAAGCTGATGATGGTGTCGATCATTATTACTAGGGCTTTATCAATGTTTGTTCTAGAAGTCTTCTTGATGGTGCTACTGGTGTTTCCATGGTTCTGGTTCTTTAGCTCCGGGCAATCACTCATGTAGTGCCCTGGATTCCCACATTCATAGCAAGTGAGGGTTCTTTGATTCCTAGCGGCAGCGGATTTCTACAATCCCGAGTCATGTGGCCAATCTTCTTGCAATTCCCGCACTTTACAGTACATGGCCCATTGTGGTGCAGCTTGCACCTGTTGACAAATGGAAGAGTTCCAGCTTACTCCTTCCTCTTCACCAGTCCCATCGGCGTTAGCTTTGAGCCACATTTTGTCTCCTTGGGAGGATTGGTGTTGTGCTTTGGTTGTTGTTGTCAAGTTTCCTCTTATTCTCAGCTTGACGTTCAGCAAGAGTGCTGATCTTTTTGTCCATCAACTCTGTTGCCATTTTAGTAGCTTCCTGTATGGTTTTTGGTTTTGACGCCACAACACTTCGTGAATCAGGTCGGGCAAACCCACCGACATACCTTTCAAACTTTGTAGACTCTTCAGGAAAATTCGAACACACAACAATGCTAGTTCATGGAAACGTTGGTTTGTACCCTTTTATCGTCGAGTACTTTTACTTTCAATTCACAACTCAAGCCTCAGCTTATTCATCTCGTTCCTTGGACAGTACTTTGAGTCGGTCTATAATTTTATTTTTCAGTTGTGTCCAAAGTCATTGCATACGCAAACATCATGACAACAATCCTAACATAGAATTCACCACGTCAGTGCACCTGCTCTAAAAGGTAAAGTGGAAACTTGATCTGATTCTCCACAAGAGTAGTGGCTTATACGAAAAAACTGTCCTCCATCTGTCAAACCATTGAGTTAGGTTCAGACCACTCCCTCTTGCCTTGGCCTGTTGAATTATAGAGGTTGGACACTTCATGAAGTCTTGGTAAGTGCATTCTCGAGCAACGCGTTCAGTCCTTCTGACACTTGTTCCCGAAGTATGGCTGTCATCGCCATTCCTGTTTGCATCACGTGGTGCCAGTGGAACAGTAACACCTTGGTCAATCATTCCCTGAAGCTGGGCATTGGTGACAGATGTGGTGGTAGTTGTTGTGGCTAGGGTGGTTCTGGTTCTGGGTGCTTTCCTTGGAGGCATTATCTTCAAAATCAGAAGATTAATAAGATTAGATTAGTTTAGTTATCTTCGTCACGCTCCAAAAATAGAGTGTTGTGATGATGTATGGTAAATATGAATGTTTGTTGCGCTCCATGGCATAAATGAACGATGGTAAGATATCATACTTGATAGCTTAACGTTTATGTAGCGCTTAGGACCTACAAGCTTATAGTACTACCTCGCCTAAAGAAATGTTCCAATATTTATATAAATAACCCTTTCTATAAGTATATTGTAGAAGTATGCGAAGAATGCAAACTCATCTTTGCCATTATATATGTAAGGTCTTATAGTAATGTACGGTACTTAATATAAACACATATATGAATCATGTAAGCTTGCTAGTAAGAACATACTAATGCAAACAACTAGTGTATGCGTTGTTCCCGTGAAAAATGCCCTTTGTATGAATGCATATTTAAAAAGGTTATAGTCTAGCAATAAAAATTTGACCTGGTTCTCGTATGAACTTTGGCGCTTCTGAGTACCAATCTGTATCACCCCCAATATGGGTTCAGCGGAATATGAGTTTGGAGGTTTTCGATGCTTTACTTCAGAATATCATTGCACAAGATATGAGAATGACCTTTTAAAAGTGGATCATTTTAAAACCAGATACATGGATTTAGCAAAGTGTTTATTAGACAAAAGCCCGAAAGGCTATTACTTGTTATTGTTTAATTATACAAAGATTCTGGTTCTGAGAAAACTAACATTTTCTCCCCATATATGTGTATAATGCTACAAATCTTCTATGCTATTGACTTCCAATATATAACGACCATCCATATGTGATCCCTTTGCACCACGTGCCTTATTGATGCGTCTCTGAGAAAACATGCTTTAAACGGGCTTCATAATGTTGGTGATTCAGTAGGTTTGTAAAATGTATGAGTTGTAGGACCGTAATTGTTAAGAGTGTGTATAGCATGTTACAATATCCAAAACAGTAAGTATGCTATTGGTATACATTATTCCAAAACAAATAAGTATTACATGGAATACCAATATCCAAAACAGTAAGTATTTGCATACAATATTCAAAAACAGTAAAGGTATTGCATGTTACAATATCCAAAACAGTGAGTATTGCATGGTATGCAATATCCAAAACATTAAGTATTTCAAAGTTACTTGCGTCCAATTGTAAAACAAAGCATGTTCTCACCCCAAAAATATATTTAAAACCAGTAAAACATGGGGCTATGAACTCACCTTGAGTGAGTTAATCAATAATATACTTTCCAAGTAAAAATGTCACGGTAATCGTCAGATGCAACCTATTTAATTTCAAGACGTATAAATAGTAAATCTCATTGAGTAATACTATTCACTATATTCATTCTAATATAGCTAATCACCATCTAATTGTGTTTGTGAAATTAAATAGCATTATAATAATATTAATCATGTATTTTGTTTTCTCGCTAATCGTTAAATGTTTTACTCTGCTTTCATAAATTATATTTATAACGGTTTATAACAGTCTAACTATTATTTACGTGATTCTAAAAGTTTCGCAAAAATTTGTTTTTTTATAAAGACGAAACCAACACTTATTCCATCTCAGGAAAGAGTGCTCAAGTTATAAAATTAGTTGCGGGGTTTCTCGTTTTAAGCCGTTTCTATATGTCCACGCTTTCGTAGTTAGAGTGTTATCAAAATTTGACATTTTTTTATTTTTTAGTTCCTCTGATTGAATAGTGATTTTTACTAATTCATACCAGTTATAAATCTTATTTTTTATATTTTAGTTATCGTAAAACCATAAAACGGTCCAGTAAAAACTTATTCTTTTATAGCTATGTGTTTTTTAGTCGTTCTTTCGGAAGTTACCTTTCGTCTTTAAAAGATTTATCCTTTAATGATGTTTTCCAAAATAAATGTTCCTATATGAACAGTTTAAATTTTTTATAAAATTTATTTTATACATTGGGTGTATTAACGGTTTAAAACGTTTTATAATTTATCGTATCCTTTTTTGTTATTAAATCCGTTTCTTTGAGTTTCGTACCTTTTTGGAATCGTCCATGGGCGTATTATTTTTATTAAAGGTCACAAACCACTGTAGGAAATATTCGAAATAATCAAATACTGCCCGCTTTTATATTCTATATGTATACTTATATATAATGCTTGTTTATGGCGCTTTCCTTTTTGTAATTTACTATAAGTCTTTTAAACCTTATTTGTCAACATATGTACATATAATAAATGTCCGTAGTCCCATGATTTGTCCAATTAATAAGTCCATTCGTTAACAAGATTTACAAGATTAGTCAGTATTACACACTTTTACTTATAGCTTTTTAAGTAAAACTCTTTAAAAAACCTAATCTTGTATTAACTTTTTATGGCATATCTCAGGTGTACAACAACTTATGTACCCATTGATAACCTCATCTTTACCATAATATAACATGTGCTGCAAGTGTACATTCAATACATCATCAAGTAAATTCCATTCCACATGTTTTAAAAGCTTCCTAATGGTGTTTGTCTAATAGAACATATTATACTCATATAATCATAAATGAAAAGTTATGGGGCTTTTCTTTAAGATTAACCTTATGATGATTGTAAGGTCGTTAGACCACAATTCTAAATCCTTGTTAGAGATGAAAAAACCAAAGCTTACAAGCTTTCAAAACCTTATCCAACTAGGAAACCCTTATCTTCCTTTTTTCTTTTGATAACCTCTTTAAATCAACCCAACCATGCTTCCAACATTTTTGTATGGCCTTAGCTATGTTCCTGTTACATGTATAATTGGGAATTAAGTTGTAAGAATTGTTTGAAATACCAAAGGGAGTTTGGGCCGGGGCCTATAGGAGAGAAAAAGAGAGGATTTGTTGTTTTTC
The DNA here is from genome assembly GCA_026074375.1 of Tanacetum coccineum. Taxonomy (NCBI): domain Eukaryota; kingdom Viridiplantae; phylum Streptophyta; class Magnoliopsida; order Asterales; family Asteraceae; genus Tanacetum; species Tanacetum coccineum. The sequence continues at coordinate 56,903 of BQNB010005463.1, read as the reverse complement.
ACCTTATGAAATGAAGTGTGTGTGTTCTATACTAGTTACGTGTATTATATACATACTTGGGGACTAGTCAAAAAGGAATAGAGAGTCTTAGGACAAGAATGAGGGGCATATGGGAAAGTCTTTTTGGTCTTTGTCTTTGAAAAAATTCAGGTGTTCCTAAATGTAGAGAACATATCATGAAGATTAAGGCGATGTGTTTTAAAATTGTATTTATTTGTAGTCTCCTTATTAAATCCGGGGGGACCATGTATACATATATGGGATTTATTTATGTAATTTTAGTTGTATTGGGTATAAAAGTGGGTATTTGTTGAGCGTAGAAAAGTTTTTGGTGGTTTCCGGGTATGCCTAAATGTATTTTATCGCGAAAGTAGCCATTTACGTAACAATAAAATAAAATCAAAAATGGACCAAAGTTAAATAAGGTTTATCAAAATACTTAATTAATACTGGTTTAATGTAAATCATTTAATTGTTTGATGCCGTTTTACATTGATATGATCAAATTTAACATTCGCGATTTAACCAAATGAACCCGAAATAAAAAGCCAAACGCGTTACAATACCAAAAATAAATAGTAAATTATATGATGACGGAAATGTATTCCTATAAAGGGGTTGTTAAATAGGTTTAGTGCACTATTTTGGACATGTGTCCTTCCCCTTTATAGTTGTAACAAATAACAGTCCTTTGTTTCCCCGAATTACTTCCACTTGCTCCTAGAGTGTAGGTCCTTGTAGTACCTACAGCAAAAGAAGTTTGTCTCCCTGAACTGGTTGTAAGGTCACTCTCTTATCATTAATGGTAGCTTGTTGCCTAGGGTTTGATGAATTCCTCAGCTGGTTATTGGTAGTAGGATAGCAGGAAGTGACAACAGCAGTCAAGAAAGACATTATGTGATTGATGGCATCAATGGGATCATCACCTTTCTGGAACACTAGAACAATTAGACCTGAGTCTTGTTAGGGAAATTCAGTTTGTTGGTTAACCGTAGGAGCATATTCCAATTGAGGGATGGATGATGGCGGAGAATAAACGTTATGGTGAACTGATGATTGATAATCATTAGATGGATAAGTGATTGAAAGAGGTGTTGATGATTGATTGTTTGAGTATTGTTGATACTGATAAGGTAAACCATGCTGTGGAGACTGATATAGTGAAACTTGTGGTTGAAATTGAGAGTTTTGGTATGAGTTTTGATGAGTTTGATATGGAGACCGGGTCATCTGATGGGAATGAAACCAAAAGACAATGACGGATTTGAATTTGCGTTCATGCATTAAATGAACTTCATTTGCATGAAACTCGTGTTGTCCCAAGTAGGCATGAAGCTGATCAATATTAGTTGTGTGCAAGTCCCGAACCAGTTTTACATCTGTCACAAATTTTCTCCATTCAGGAGGAAGAGTGTTCAAAAACTTGGTGTTCACTTAAAATTGTTCCAGTTTCACATTGTAGATGTTCATGTCATTGAGTAGCAGTGTAAATCTCAAGTCTAATATATGTAGTGTTTATCCCCTTCTTTATAATTAATTATCGGAAATTTCATCATAAAGCTTACACCTCTTACTTTCATTGTTTTCGTCAATGAAGTTTCTTGCATAAGAAGTTGAATTCCTTCTCAAAGTTCCTTGGCGACTTTATGATTGCTAACAACTGCATAGACCTCTGGTGGTAATCCTTGGAGAATGATATTTGTTGCCTTGACATCACAATCAACTTGAATTGATTCTGTAGCAGATAGCTCAGAATATATCTTTTGTCTAGTCATACCATTTTCCTCAATTGTAGGCTAGATGAGTGGACCATTTTCAACGGATTCAAGAATCATTCTTCCATGTTGTCCATTCATCATGTATAGCTCCATTATTCTTTTCCAAGAATCGTACATATCCTTTTCCAACATAGGTGGACGATTATCAGCACCCGAAAGAATTGCTTTGTCAGCAAGAGTCGTCATTGAGAAATTAGTATTTTAAAAGATTATTGTTTGATCGAACGTTGGTAGAAAGAGAATTGTGTTTGAAAAAGGTTCTTGATGATCAGTTCTGTTAACTACAAGGTTTCGCAAAGAAAAGTGATGATTGGTGTCGATCATTTAAAATTTTTTTTCCTAGGGCTTTATCAATGTTTGTTCTAGAAGTCTTCTTGATGGTGCTACTGGTTTAATCATGGATTTGTTAACCCTAAAATAGCGAGTTCTTTTCATGAATTGATACTGCTTTAGTGTTCGTTTTTAGAAGAAGCAGTTTGGTTTATGATTCGCAGATTTGGGAATGGGATCTATTATGGTATTGATATTGCTTTATATTAGTGCTGCCAATGCAAGACTTAATGCTGCCAGTAGTAATCCCAAGTGTTAATGTTGGTATTGGTAATATTTTAATACTGCTTCGTGGATTATTAGTAATGCTAGGTTAAAGCAGTTACTACTGCTTGGTGTTTATTAATATTATTCTTAGGGTTTCAAACATAACTTAATGATGCCAGTATTAAGTTTCTGCTGCTAGGGTAATAAAAGCAGTTAGTTACTACTGCTAAGGTAAAAGTAGTTACTACTGCTCGGGGTAAATGAATTACTACTGCTAGCATTGTTTGATATCGGATAACACACAGCTTGGATCTTGGATTGGATCAGATGATCTCGGATAGAAAAAGGTTATTTTTGGGATTAATTGCAAGAAGTGATTACGGAGACAATTTTTTTATCACTTATTTAGAGTTGAAGTGGAATTTTCATAAGTGAGTGTTTTTATCATATCTTAAAAGTCGGGGTGGATGGATGATGACTTTTGAAGATAACTTGTTTGAGCTTAAAATCGATGTTGATGAAGACTTGTCAAATCTAGCAATGTGTGATCTACAAACTTTTGGTACTCAATGCGCACATCTGTTATCACTTAAAGGAGTTACATTGTAGTGCTCAGTGTCTCATATAGTTGAGGATTTTGTCAAGAGACTTAGGTCTACTTATACTTCAAGGAATTACGTATAAGTTTGAAGTCACGTGGATAGTACAAGACATAAGATACAAGTTTGGGTTATTCTACTTCAGCATCAAGTTTGTAATACTGAGTTTTTTCCATCAGTAGTCATTATAAAGAGCTAACAGAATAAGAGAATAAGAGATGGTTAACATATTGGTTTTAGGGGAAGCATATGATAAAGTGTTTAACCATTTGGATATGTTACATGCACCACTTGAGGGGAAGGTTTTCATTTACTACTGCTAAGTCATTATTACTACTGCTAGTTTAAGTTTCTACTGCTTGAATTCATTATTCTTATTATGCGTCATGGAGGGTAATTTGAGACATTAGAAAGCTTGGATTAGAAGTGTAATATATGGTTTGTAGTTGTAAAGATCAAAGTTTCATATGTTCATAGTCCCCTAATAGATAATGACAAAAAGAGGAAGATGTTACAGAGATGACATATGATTTGCAACTTATTATGTGTGGTGGCATGGCATGGAACAAGACGTTGAAGACTTCAGTGTGTTGAAGAAGTATCAACAAGTTCAAAGGAAATCTTAAGTTAAGGGGAAGATTATAATCTGTTTCATTCATGGAAGATTTGAAGATGTACAAGATATTCAAGTGCTTAAGTTAAAGACAAAGCTTATTATTCAATAGAGGAGGATTGCTGAAGATTAAGCTACTATGGATCATCTTGGAATCAGATTACTATTTGTTTTTTCATCATCAAATAAGAGAAGATTGTTAGGAATTATGGATTTGCTGATACAAAAACAATGATACAAAAAGAATGATACAAAAGAATGAAACACAAAGGACTAATTCAACATTATTGAATTCTACAAAAGATGGTGGATTATAGAAGACTTCCTTAAAAGATAAAGATCAAAGATTAGGAAAATATTTAGTTTCCTAATACAATTAGATTTCCTTGTAAGTCTAGATGGACTCTCTATATAAAGAGATCCTTAATTATTGTTTATGTGTGTGTTTCCTAGACGTTCTGTGTGTTTTTAAGGTGTTTAATCATGTAGAAAGATAACACCAATGATCTCACCACTTGAGATCATTTAGCGCTAAGATCAAAGTGTCTTTGATCCTTGTTATAGTTAGGTAACATGTTCTATTTTGATCAAATAGAATTGGGGCTTGTATGAATATAAAACGTTGTTAAATAACATTGTTCTTTGTTCTTATTTCGTTGTACAACATACAAACTTTGTTATTTTTGTTCTTATAGACCCTAGATGAGTTTATAACGATCTTCACAGGCATTCTGCGCGAAGAAGTTTATGTCAGCCAACCGGACGGGTTTGTGGATCAAGACAATCCGAATCATGTGTATAAGCTTAAGAAGGCTCTCTATGGGTTGAAATAAGCTCCTCGCGCGTGGTACGATCTAGTTTCAAAGTTTCTACTCTCTTAGGAATTCTCTAAAGGAATCGTGGATCCCACATTGTTCATCAGAAGACAAGGTAAAGATATTCTCCTGGTATCTATGTTGATGATATAATATTTGTGTCTACTACACCTGAACTATGTGACCAATTTTCAAAAATAATGTGTTCAAAGTTTAAGATGTCGATGATGGGCAAAATATCATTTTTTTCTAGGACTACAGATTTCACAAAGTCCCAGAGGAATCTTTATTAACCAGTCTAAATATGCTCTAGAATCATTGAAAAAATATGGTATGGAATCTAGTGACCCCGTGGATACTTCCATGGTGGAGAAATCCAAACTGGATGAAGATACACAAGGGAAAGCTGTTGACCCTACACACTATCGTGGAATGGTGGGCACCCTTATGTATCTCACAGCCAGTAGACCAGACCTAACATTTGTTGTATGCATGTGTGCCCGGTATCAAGCAAAGCCTACCGAAAAGCACTTATATGTTGTAAAAAAAAATCTTTAAATACCTAAGAGAAACCGTTAATAAGGGACTCTGGTATCCAAAGGATTCTTCTATTGCTCTAACAACTTATGCAAATGCTGATCACGCGGGTTGCCAAGATATTAGACGAAGTACATCTGGATGTATGCAATTATTAAGAGACAGACTTGTTAGCTGGTCATCAAAAAGGTAGAAGAGCGCTGCGATATCCAGTACGGAAGCTGAATTATTGCCTTGTTAGGCTGTTGTGCTCAAGTCCTTTGGATGAGATCACAGCTTACCGACTATGGCCTTGGATTCAATAAAATTCTAATGTACTTTGATAACAAAAGCGCTATTGCCTTATGTTGCAACAATGTTCAACATTCTCGATCAAAACATATTGACATCAGATTCCACTTCATAAAAGAGCAAGTTGAGAATGGAGTAGTGGAGCTTTACTTTGTCAATACAAAATATCAGCTGGCGGACATCTTCACTAAAGCTCTTGGTAGAGAAAGAATTGAATTTCTTATCAACAAGCTGGGAATGCGAAGTTTTACGCCGGAGACCCTGAAACTATTGGAAGATGAAGCTGATGAATAATGGTGGTACCTATTCAAATATCATGTATAATATGTAAATATATTAAAAACCATAAAACCCAAACAGATTTTTTTATTTTTTTAAAAAACCTTTATAAAAACAAAATACAAAAATATAAAATCATTAAAACCAAAGAAAAATAAAAAAATGAGAAAAATATAAAAAGAGGTAATAATGGCATGTCTTCTAAAAATCGATAACATTTACGATCTTAGAAATGTCATTCAATAATGATACGAGGCTGTAAATGAAGTTCGAGCAGAAGTTCCAAATGTTTTCAAAACATGCCAAATGGCTTGCTATTATTTCAGATAGCAACCCGGACATCATCTTAAAGGCAAGTATTTCAAAAAGAAAACTTGTCCTCTTAACGGGAATTTATTCTCGGGCATGGTCTACTTAATGACCATGCAAAGGCTTGTGTTTACTTTGCAACACAACCCGTGCTTCCTATATATCCATGAGTGTACATATCAGTGCACTTATGTGTTAAAATAAGAGAAATCTTATTTCATGGTGTTTGATTTTCAAAAATAAACATTAAGTCTCAGAAAATACTTTTCAAGGACATTCGACTTCTCAAACAATGACTACTGCTCTTTAAATAGAAAACGGGTCATTGTTTGAAGGGGAGAAAATATCAAATATCTTCTTCATAATAAAAATGTGATTCAAGGAAAAAGGTTTTTAAACAATAACGGAATTTCATTCTTAAGGAAAGTTAATTAAGTTTAGCTTATGTGTGCCTTATATGTTATGTGTTTATGCCTTTAGGGAGTAAAAGTGTGAATTAAGTGGTTAGGTATGCTAGTTAAAACATTAGGGACTAAGTGTGCCAATTGTTAAACTTTAATTGCCTAATAAAACTTATTAGTGAAAAATTAAAAGAGTTAAGAAACTTGAGGGGGCAAATGTGTCAAAAACGTAATTTGTTTTATAACATCATCTCCCCACCCGTCCTTTACACACACAAACACACACTTAAAGATATTTTTCTTCTCATTCACTCAAACCAAATTCGCCATTACTCGTTCTCTATTTTCAAGTCGTTATTACGCTTAAGGTACAACTAAAAACTTGTTCTACACATCCTAAACATCTTATACCTTGAAGGAATTGTGATTTCGTCCATTTTTGAACACGAAAACCCTAATCTTTGAACTAGGGTTTCTCAAAATCAAAAGTGAATAAATCTTCAAATTGTTCGAGGGGTTTTGATGGCATTGGTGTGTAGAAGACTCGTGTTTAACAGTTTTGTATAAAGATAACATATGCGTTTGATTTGATTGATTTTGTGTAACGAAAATGTGAGTTTTTGCGTTTCATTATGAAAAGTTTGTGGGTTTTGTGCTAAGAAGCTTGTACTCCTATCATTGAATGTTAATGAGCCGTTAAAACTTACCCTTGTTTGTAGTTTCTTGAATATATGTGCTAAATGTTTACTCGTGCTCGTTTCTTGAAAATTCTTGATGAAACCGTGGCTAAATGTTGCTATTGTTGAGCCTAAATGTTATCCTCATGATAAGAATGCTAAAGTAACAAGTGAGAATGCTTAAAAAATCATGTTTGTAAAATACTCGTGTGTACCGAACAACTCAGTTGAGTTTAGGAACCGAACAACTTGATTGCTTATGAAACCGAACAACTAGTTGCCTTTGAGAACCGAACAACCTGTTCCCTTTAAGAACCGAACAACTTGTTCCCTTTGAGAACCGAACAACTAGTTTCACTTTGAGAATCAAACAACTAGTTTTCCTTTAAGAACCGAACAACTTGTTCCCTTTGAGAACCGAACAACTAGTTTCCTTTTAAGAACCGAACAACTAGTTTTCCTTTAAGAACCGAACAACTTGTTCTCTTTGAGAGCCGAACAACTAGTTTCCCTTTGAGAACCGAACAACTTGTTTTCCTTTGAGAAACGAAAAACAAATCTTTCTTAAGGAACCGAACAACTAGTCATTCTTAAGGAACCGAACAACTAGTCTTTCTTAAAGAACCGAACAACAGATTTTTCTTAAGGAACCTAACAACTGATTTTCTTAAGGAACCGAACAACTGATTTCTTAGGAACAAAACTATCAAGTCAAGTTAGTAAACGGTTTCTCTCTCAAGACCAAAAACACTTAAGATCAATTTTCCCACTAGAAGGCGATTTAAAACCTGATTTAGGGAATGAATTAAAATTGGTTAATTATAATCTCTAATCAAGTTCAACTGGATTAATTGCGAGGTAAAACAAGGTTAACTAAAATTAGGATTAGGATATCAAAATTCTCTACCTAGTTAGAAAGAACATGATTCCTAAGTAGTCAAAGAAGTTTCCTTAAATTCCTTAAGCATTTTTTGTCAATCTAAGTTGTCATTTAAAGGAATATATCTTAAAAAGTGCTAAAAGTCTTAGAGTGCCCTATCCTTGAGAAATTTTCGCATCATGAATCAACTCAAAGTGCTTAATTGAAAGGTCTCAATAGTGTATTGTTCAAACATAAACTGTATTGATCCTGTCTTAGCAGAATCATGGATATCACAAGAGCTCAGCAAAAGGCTTTGGATGATGATTTAGTCGCTCCTGCTAACCGTCTTAAGATAGGGAAATGCAATCTCTGACTAAGCTCCAATCTCAATTCCAAGGAACCTACTCTTCTAGTGGTACTAGACGCTCTCACACTCACTTCCTTCTACAAAGCATTTGAGATCACTGCTGATGTACCAGAAATCTACATGCAAGAGTTATGGGTCACTGCCTCTAGACATCATTCTTCACTTCATTTTAAGATGAATGGCAAAAGCCATACTGTTAAGGTTGACAACTTCAGAGATATGCTCCAAATTTGCCCGAAACTCCCAGGTCAGAAATTTAAAGATCTTCCATTTGAAGAGGAAATTCTCTCTTTTATTAGAGAGCTTAGACACACTGGTGAGATCAAGGTTTTATCTGATGTCAATGTTAATCACATGCATCAACCATGAAGATCATTTGCTGCCATCATCAATAACTGTCTAAGTTGAAAAACTACTGCTCTGGAAAGTCTTCGCTTGTCACGTGCTCAAATCCTTTGGGTCATGTATCATAACAAGAATGTTGATTATGTCTACCTGTTGTGGGAAGACTTGGTGTATCAAGTGGAGAACAAGAACTCTAAGAAGAACAATGACATGTACTATCCACGAATTACCAAAGTCATTATCGACTACTTTATGGCAAAGGATCAGTCAATACCAAGGAGAAAAAGGATGTTTTGGCACACTGCCAGGGATGACCCCATGTTCACTACAATAAGAGTTATCTCTAAACATCAAGACACACAGATATACGATGCTATTCTCCCTCAGCACTTAACTAACCAAGCCATGTTAGAGTCTGAAGCTTACAAGACTTATCATGTTTATGCTACTGGTGAAAAGATTCCAAAACCTAAATATTTAAAGAATAAAGTTGATCCTGAATCATCTCCCAAGAAGAAGTTTGCTCAAGCTTCTAAAGGCAAAAGAATCAAGACTTTAACAAATGTCAAGAATAAGCAACCAGCAACAACGTCAAAAGAAAAAGGCTTAAATGTACTATCTGAGGTTGCATTGGCTGAGACTGAACATATAAAACTGGCCACCAAAATAAGCTTGATACAACTCACAACTCTCACGCTAGCGGTTCAGATGCAGATGAAGGAACTGGTGTTATACCAGGGGTTCCTGATGTACCTACATATAACTCTGATGATGAGTAGATTTCTTGGAAGTCTAGTGACGAGGAAGATGATGATGAAGTGAGCATGAGTAAAGGCAGTGATGATGAGGCAAACATAAGTGAACATGATGATAATCAAAATGACGACAATGCTGATAATAAAGATGATGATGACAATGCAGATAATGAAGGTGATGATGATCAAGATGATGACAACGAACAGACTGAATCAGAAAATGATGATGACGATTTTGTTCATCCCAAGTTGTCTACTTTTGATGAAAAAGAAACACAAGATGAAGAAGATAAAGAAGAAGAGTGGTCTGATGATGAAGCATATGATGACGAAACTCAAGGAGCCAATGTTGAGGGAGAAGAACTGGATGAAGAGGAGACAAATGAAGAGGACAAAGTGAATGAATTATACAAGGACGTGAACGCCAATCTAAAGGGAAGAGATACTGAAATGACAGATGCTCCATAAACTAATGTTCAAGGTACTCAAGTAACAAAAGATACTTATGTGATAATAACAGCTGCCACTCCTGAAGTTCCACAACAGAGTTCTTCTGTATCATCAAGCTTTATTTCCAACATGCTCAACCCTAATCCGAATACAGGTATTGACTCTATTCTTAATCTGAACACTAAGTCAACTTCTTTGGTAGATGTTCCCATCACTATGAATGTTGAAATGCCTCCTTCATCTGTAACAACACTTCCTCCACCACCTATCCCTTTCATTTAACCTCAGCAACAAACACTTGTTTCAACACCAACAATTATTCCAAGTACCTCACTACAAAATCTTCCAATCTTTGGTTCCTTATTCAAGTTTGAAGATAAAGTCAAAGCTTTGGAAGACGACTTCTTGGAATTCAAACAAACCAATTTGCTACTGCAGTTTCTTTAATCCCCGGCATTGTTGATACGTACCTTGCCAACAAGATGAATGAAGCCCTAAAAACAGCTGTACAACTTCAGTCAGACAAACTTAGAACCGAAGCTCAAGCTGACAATGAAGATTTTTTAATCAATAAAATTGATGAAAATATGAAGAAAATCATCAAGGAGCAAGTTAACGTACAAGTTAAAGAACAAGTCTCCAAGATTTTGTTAAAAATTAAAAAGTTCATAAATGACCAACTTGAAGCTGAAGTTCTGACTCGTTCATCCAATAAAGCTAAGACATCCCATGATGTAGCAGCAAACCTCTCTGAACTCGAGTTGAAGAAGATTCTCATTGATAAGATGGAGAATAACAAATCAGTTGACAGATCAATTCAGCAAAAGACTCTCTACAAAGCATTGGTTGACGCTTATGAAACTGACAAAGGCATCCTTGAAACATATGGAGATACTGTCACATTTAAAAGACGTCAAGATGATGTGGATGAAGACGAAGAACCCTCCACTGGATCAAACTAGGGGTCCAAGAGAAGAAGAGCTAGAAAAGAACCTGGGTCAACTAGTGCACCAAAGGAGAAGACTTCCATGTCAACTGGCAAGTCTAAAGAAGGGTCCAAATCTCATCAAAAGTCTACTGGCAAGTCTGCTCAAGCAGAAGAACCAATACACGTTGTCAAAGACTTGGAAGAACCCGCACATCAGGAGTTCGATACAAGATTTACTAAAGAACAACCTGTTGATGAGACCACTCAGCATCATGATTGGTTTCAGAAACCAACAAAACCTCTAACTCCCGACCGTGATTAGAACAAGACTTTGCCTGCTAAACATGGACCAGTTCAACCTTGGATAAGCACTTTAGGTCGGAATGAATATCCTCGTGAGTTATTTAATGAACTGACGGACACTCCTCTAGACTTCTCAGCATTCGTGATGAATCGGCTCAAAGTTGATACTCTGACACCAGAATTATTAGCCGGTCCAACATACGAATTAATGAAAGGTTCGTGCAAGAGTCTGGTGAAACTTGAATATTTCCTTGAAGAAGTCTGTAAAGCAACTACTGATCAACTAGACTGGAACAACCCCAAAGTACAACAATATCCACATGATCTTCGCAAGCCCTTACCATTGATAGCTAATTTACGAGGTCGTCAAGTAATACCTTTTGATCACTTCATCAACAACGACCTTGCGTATCTAAGTGGTGGTGAATCAAGTCAAACTTATGCAACTTTAGTGACAAAGACAAAGGCTGTCGATTATGGACACATCAAATGGATTGAAGATTTCATCCTAAACTCGATGTGGAGTCGAGTACCGATTGTCTACGACAAACATGCACTATGGGGCATCTCTCACTGGGGGCGAAACAAGCAACAATTTTATGGATTTGCTGTAAACAGGGAATCTGCTCGTAATATCTCCTCCAGACACAGAATCCTTGTTGTTATAAAGCTTAAGATTATTGAATGGCATAATTACAAATATTTGGATTGGATCACTGTTCGTAGAGATGACGACAAGCTGTACACATTCAAAGAAGGCGATTACAACAGACTTCACCTTCAAGATATCGAAGACATGCTGCTTCTTCTTGTTCAAGGCAAGCTGACAAATCTTAACGTTGAGGAACGTCTAGCTTTGGGTGTCTCACTGCGAATGTTTACAAGAAGCGTTGTCCTCAAAAGGCGTGTGGAAGATCTTCAATTAGGTGTCGAAAGTTATCGAAAGAAGCTCAACCTCACAAGGCCAGATACGTACATATCAGATCTAAAATGTAAGACACCATATACAACATACTCCAATCCTAAAGGCTTCATATAAAAGAATAAAGACAAGAAGAATAGATTGATGCGTATTGATGAACTCTACAAATTTAGTGACGGTACACTCAACGATGTTTGGTCTGCTCTTGATGATTAACTGAAGAAAATCCGAATGGAGTACTTGCCTTAGACAGTCTGGAGAAATGTAGACAGGGAAAAAGCAGGAGCTATGATCTAGGCTATTGATCGACAACTCAGGAACAGAAGGTTAATGAGGAGCCTGGAAAAATTTGTTGGTGGGAGATTGTACGGGGGACACCTTCGGCTGCTGGAAAGGACCATATGATTTATCATATGATGTCCTCATCATAACAGGTCAAACCTAGTACATAATAAAAACTTGTGAATTTTTATATATGTAGTGTAGACTTAATGGTGATATTAAGGAGTGCTCGAGTATAAAATTTTTAAGAATTTCTTAGTAATTTCAAAAAATTTCAAATTATTATACTCAGCACTATCTTATATTCTCTCAAATATTAAGGGAGGGGCATTAAAATGTTCCTATTAGATATTAGGTAGCATTTTGTCCCTGAACGTTTAATCAATTGATATCTAAAATATAAAGGGATTAACATTTTGGATAAGGGGAGAATATGTGATTAAACTGCATCTAATTTGTATTGAAATGTGATCATATAAAATGGACTCAATGCACTCCACACTTAGCATGTACTACGATTATGACGCACATGTTAAGGGGGAGCTTTTAGTGATTATAAAAAAACTCTCAAAGTGTAAATCTTTTGATATGTATATCAAACACTTTGATTGAACTTTTCAATGGTTTTTGAAGGATTATGATGGAATACCCAAAAGACTGACCATGTACTTAAATTTATAGAGTTATAAGGTGGTTAGGCATAGGTATTTAAATCCCATAATCTAGCCAGAACCGGAGGGATCTACCTAAAAAAAAAGAAAAAAAAAATAAAAAAAAAAAAAAAATGCAAAAAAAAAAAAAAAAAAAAATAAAGAAAAAAAAAAAAAAAAAAAAAAAAAAAAAAAAAAAAAAGAAAAAAAAAAAAAAAAAAAAAAAAAAAAAAAAACCATAAAAAAAAAAAAAAAAAAAAAAAAAAAAAAAAAAAAAAAAAAAAAAAAAAAAAAAAAAAAAAAAAAATAAAAAAAAGAAAAAAAAAAATAAAAGGTAAAAATAAAAAAAAAAAAAAAAAAATAAAAAAAAAAAAAAAAAAAAAAAAAAAAAAAAAAATAAAAAAAAAAAAAAAAAAAAAAAAAAGAAACATGTAAAAAAAGAAAAAAAAAAAATAAAAATAAAAAAAAAATAAAAAAAATAAAAAATAAAATAAAAAAAAAGAAAAAAAATAAAAAAAAAAAAAAAAAAAAAAAAAAAAAAAAAAAAAAAAATAAAAAAAAAAAAAAAAAAAAAAAAAATTAAAAAAAAATAAAAATAAAAAATGGGGGGGGGGGGGGGGGGGGGGGGGGGGGGGGGGGGGGGGGGTTATAAAAAAAATATATTAATATAAAAAAAAAAAAAAAAAAAAACAAAAAAATAAAAAATAAAATAAAAAAAAAAAAAAAAATAAAAAAAAAAAAAAATAAAAATAAAAAAAAAAAAATAAAATTTAATTAATACAGAGGGATCTACCTAGGATAAATCCACTAGATATTGTAGAGAGTCCTTCGGGTATGGGAACAAAAAGGAGAAAAAATGAGAATCGGGAATAATGCCGACTGAGATGGAGCTAGCACCGGAATAAACCCAACAAGGTGTTAGTTATGAAGTCTCGGTAAGCATTGAAGGGGTTGAAGAATGAAAAAGAAATGTAAGGATAAAGGGTGAAAAGAAAGAAGCCCTCCATACACTTAGGCAGAAACCGGGTTAATACATAAACTGTCAAAAACACTAAGTTGTTGTCTGACATTGAAGACAATCATGGACCTAGTGACGCTATGCACAACCCTCCCTAGCCACTCAAGGTCTCTCAACAGACTCTTGTTTCATTTCTCACGGAGATTACACGCATTTCTATCGACTTTCTCACTCTGAGTTAGTTGATATTGAAAAGGTGGCAGTCTGCTCCAGCCTCCGATCACTAAAACCAAAGTGCACTATTGAGTCTAGAGCCAAAAGAGATCATTCATAAATCTCATTAGGACACCTGTCAAAATTATGCTTGCTAAGTCACACAATGTGAATAACAAGATATATATTAAGAGTCCTACGCATTATCCTTGTGATTTTGCCAGAACTAACTAAGTGATGATTAAACACAAATAAGGTGGAAATCTGCTGAGCCACATCAAACAAGCTCGGGGGTGGGATCAAGTAGGGTGACTGTGCGATTCTATATGAATCAAACTTGAGACAACAAGAAATAAATGATGGTGCGATTCTATAGTATGGGGGTGGCTAGAATCAAACATGTTTTCCAGTTATGAATTGATGATCGATGATGAATTTTGAAATGATTAATACTCTCGATGTGTCACAAAACCACTTTAGCAAGTGACACGTCGATTGACTTTTCAAATCTATTAATACAAATAATGCTCAAAAACGTTATTTATACTTTTTGACCTCTCAACGTTTTGATAATAACAAAATGTAAAAACGTTTACAATAAAAATAAACGTTTACAAATTATTAAATGTAAAATTTTATTTTTAAGATTAGTGATCACTTAAGGTATGGACAAACAAAATAATTAAGCATGATTAGTGATCAAGAAAATATTATTCTCTTAATCCTCACTTTTAATTCTACAAAAATATTTTCTCAAAAATACATTTACAAAATATTTTCTAATTAAAATAAAAGATTTTATTAAAAACTTAAAATTTGAAATTCAAATTTAAAAGTCAAATTTTCCCCCCAAAACAGAAGCTTCTACACCAGATACAACCTTCCTCACAAAAAGATAAAAAAGGGAGCGGAGCCTAGGCGGCGACCCCCTTATAGGCCTGGCGGCCCCCTTATATATAAGGGACCGCCGGGACCGCCCCCAGATAGCCGTTGGGATTCCCTACCTATAAATATTGGCCCATTCCTAGCAGAAAAACATTCTTCTTTGCACGAAATTTTTCAGTCTTTTCTTTCTCCCTCTAAACCTTCTTTCTCTCACTAAAACTCTTGATTACTAACATACTTAGATCTTGTTTCAAGTGATCTAATCTCTTCTTCTCATCTCTTCCCTCTCATTCAAGTGCAAGAGAAGAACACTCGTATTCGTCAAGAAGTGAAGTGTTAATTAGTGATATCTCCTCTCTTCTTCTAAGTACCAAAAGTCTATTGTATTTATCTTGTGTATTTGTGTGATTCGGATATTTTGTAGATCCGATAGTGTAGATCTTGTGAGTGTGTATAGCTTGTGAAGTGGTAGATTGGTTCTAGCTAATATTAGGACTCGACATTTAGCTTAGTGTCGGAAAATAACGTAAGCGACGTGTAAACGGTTTTCTCCGCCTAAAGGGAGCTTGTTGACATAGTGGAATCTCGAGTCGGATACTCGGGGAGTGGAGTAGGGCGAAGAGGTGCTTCGTAGCCGAACCACTATAAAATCTAGGTGTCTTGGTTTGGTTGTTTCTTTCCTTATCTTTTACATTAATTAATTGTTGGCCTAATCGTTAGGTTGATCTCAGTCTCTACGTGATAGTTATTGCTTGTTCATGAATGTGATTTTGATTAAACAAGTAACAACGCGGATCTATACATGTTTCTTTCTGAAAAGTAAACTTTTAAAACTCAAAAAAACTTGCTAAAACTATTCAATACCCCCCTTCTAGTTCTACACAAGCGATTTTCTATTCAATCGGTTGAGGTTAGAACCATTCACTGTTCACTCTTGTCGTGTTGTCTGCTTTGAGACGTTCCGGTAATGAGAACATGCTGAGTTTGATGAATCTAATGCATATGTGTTAGAAAGATTCTATACTTCAGCTGGAAATCCTGTCAAGGAGATTCTTCTTAAATTGAATCTACCTGATCACAGGTCGATCCTCACGGATTCGAAGGTTACTCCAACCAAACACAGGCGAATGACAAAGCCATATTCGTCCCCCCGCTTTATTGCTAACTGTTTTAATGTAGGATACTTAAAGATGGAGGTGAAGGTACCTGATTCCAGCTGACTCACAAGATTCATAGCCACATGCTCATACCCGACCGACAAACATAAAGACATCATGAAAGCTCAAGTACATGTTTCAAGACTTCCGCTACTCTGATACCGTACGTCTTTCTTGAAGTGAAGAAGTATTAAAGTCAAAGAATTTCAAAGAAGTTTTCGTCACTCTGATACCAAACGTCTTTCTCGAAGTGACGAAGTGTTATAGTTAAAGAACCTCAAGAAAGATGCAATATTAAAGCTTTTTAAGATAACATATCAAGAAAGGTATGTAGGATCCCTAGATCATTCCATAGATTAATCACAAGATCAATAGCACAAAAGATTAAACATTAAAGAACTTTTTGATTGAAAGAAATAATAGTGGCTACAATCCCTAAAGATGAAAATAAAAATGGAGTAGCTTACCTAAAAATGAAGAAAAGAATGGCTTTATATAGCCTTACAATGAGACCTAAAGAGGCCTTTGGGCTTTGATGGGCTTTTTCAATAAATGCCCAATTACATTAATATTACACGCTTAAACGAGCTAGACTTTTGTCTTGTATCTTCGAGTGACCGAAGCTTCTTTTCGGTCCATTTATTGATTCCTATACAATCTCCCCCTAAGATTGAGGTCATGAGAAAAGTTGTTGAAGCTCACTCAATGCTTTCTCATTAGCTCGTTGTGTAAAGGGTAACTTCACATTTTTTGTGCTGTGGTAATACCAATCTTTAACACCTTGATCATGATCTCAGAACTAATGTATGACTTTGATCTTGATCTTTGACATTGTTAAGGCTTTACTTCCTGATTAACTTGTGATCTTCTTTCACTTGACTTTGCCATACGCTGATCTTTAGTCTCACATGCTCATATCTGTTAGAATCTGGAAAGCTTTGATGATGTATCTTCTTCTAATCTCCATAACGTTTAGCATTTGAAGAAGACATTGATTTTCAGAGATTGTGCGGAAGCTTTGTATGTAAACTTTCTTGATTTCTTCAGATATGTGAGTAAGGATATGAGCATGTCTTGCATCGGATACTTTGAGTCGTCATTCGCTATGATAGAACAATTTAGTCACCAACAAAAACATTTTGTTATAAAAATCCACTTAAGTGTTTTCTAAGAAAAACATTTGTGTTGAACACACCAAAGGGTTTTAAATTTTGAAGGGACCGAGGTATAAGACGATACTCAAATCTGGTCGGTGACATAACCTCTGATTCCGTGAGGATCAATGATTACAGTACGAATACTGCACCTGTGATCAGATAGATTCATTCTAAGAACCTTCTTGACAGGTTTTCCGGCACTGAAAAGCTAGTTCCGCTAATACCTAAGTATCAGATTCCCTAATGTTCGCCGTTCTCTAGACCAGATGTCCGAAGACTAACACACTATAAGTATTTCTACTAATAGAATGGTAAAGAGTGAGTCAGTACAGTTACTATCTGCTGACTATACCGTACAATTCCTTTTTCAGCGTTTTACTTCTTAATACAATTAAGTACCGTAGAAGGCCTGTGGCAAAAATGATTTGAAAAACATTCGATGTGCTTATAAAATTTGTTTGGGGCACAAACGAAAGTTTAAATCAGAATGCTTCTGATGATGTTTTGAAATATATCCCGAAAGATATGAAAGTGCCATGAAGATCAAACTTGAACAAGTACATTTATGGAAATCCACATCACTAGTGGGCGCAGTCCTAAGACCAGGCATGAGCAATCATAACGAATACCCTGGTGTACAACATCCTCTTTCTCAGCATCCCATACTAGATCACTTTCACGAACATGAAACAAAAGAGTCTTTCATTTTAATCAAGATACGTGTTGTATAACACAAACTTTGGTACCTGACAATTTTGATCATATAACACTTATGCTCCCCTACACATGAGCGTCGAAGTCTAGAAGATGTTTAGGCACATGCATGGATATGGACTTAGCATTTTTAATCAATCGAATCATTAATTATCCGATTACATGTTTAAGTCTAGCAATTTCTCCCCGATTAAAAGTATAAAAACTTTTGAAGGTTAGATCTAGAATGGACTTAAAATGTATCATTTCACCCCTCAAAGTATGAGGTGAGGTTGAAATAGCACAAATAAACAAGTGAGCAAATTGAAAACAAGACCTTTAGAATACGCCTAGACAGGAATGATACAGCAATCTGTCTTGAACTTGTAAGCGGTTGTCGTGTCAATCTTCAGCAATAGAATCGAGCAACAGTAAAGTCCTTTTACCTGCAACCAACAACTGTTAGTATACTGATTCTCACCCCTCAACATTGACCCGTGTCAATGTTTGATTTGGTTAACCCGAACATGGGGTTTTATAAACAAGTTGTTTTATGAGAAAAATGTTCGTGGCTTAGACAACTACTTGTCTGTAAGGAAATAATGCAACTGAAACTTACACTAAATCGCAGGATTAAGACCAGGTTACAGTCTGAAATAACTAGCAATCCATTTAGGCAAAAAAAAAAAAAAAATTTGTACAATATACACAATGGAAAAACAATGTGAAACACTTGTGTCTACTCAGAGACATACTCATCTTGTAGTTCCTTCAGATTCTCTGGTGACATCCGTTATCACTCCAAGACAGTCGGGAGGAGAGGT
Organism: Tanacetum coccineum; assembly: GCA_026074375.1. Lineage (NCBI taxonomy): Eukaryota > Viridiplantae > Streptophyta > Magnoliopsida > Asterales > Asteraceae > Tanacetum > Tanacetum coccineum. Next base: position 38,316 of record BQNB010005463.1, on the reverse strand, counting down.
TGCAAAGCGCCTCCTCTCGGGTAATGGCCTTCCCGTAAATATGTCACCATTTGGTATTGTCTCACGAAATACAACTCAACAACTTACTTTTCAACCTGCTCTTTGATAAGTTGGTGACGAATATCATGTGCTGGAACGCGAGTGTTGAACACTATTACAGCATAGAGCAATAGCACTTTGATTGTCACAATACATCGGAATTTTGTTGAACGCAAATCCATAGTCCTCGGAGGTTGAGGAACGGCAGGCTATGAGGATTGACACAAAAAGAAATCAAAAGTAAAAATAGCATCCGAAGGGCAATGTATTCAGCTTCTGTTGTGGAGATGGCAGTACTTTTTTGCTTTTTGGATGACCAGCTAACAAGCCGATGTCCAAGAAATTAAGCTGAACCAGACGTACTTCTCCTTGTGTCATGACACCCTGCATAATCAGCATCTGCAAAATTTTAGATCAAAAGCGGAGTCCTTCGGATACCACAGACCCATGTGAATGGTTCCTTTTAGGTATCGAAAGATCCGCTTTATAGCAGTAAGGTGCATTTCAGTAGGCTTAGCCTGGTAACGTGCACACATACAAACAGCAAATACTATGTCAGGTCTAGATGCACTAAGATACATAAGGGAGCCAACCATACCACGAAATCGTGTAGGATCAATTAGCTTTCCTCCCTTATCTTCATCAAGGTCGACGCTCCCCGCCTTGGGAGTGAGTCATGGGTGTGCATGTGTCAAAAACCAAACTTTTTCAAGATTTCCTGAGCATATTTGGATTGGTTGATAAAAATGCCTCTGGGACTTTGAGAAACTTGTAATCCTAAAAAGAATGACATTTGTCCCATCATCGACATCTTGAAAGTTGAGTTCATCTCAAATGCAAATAATTTGCATGCTTTGGGGTTGGTAGAGGCAAAAATAATATCATCAACATATATTTGTACCAGTAAGATATGTTTGCCTGCTTTCTTGGTAAACAGAGTTGGATCGACCACGCTTTTTATAAATTCCTGACTTAAGTGAAAACGCTGATGAGCTTGATCATACCAAAGACCAACGCACTTTGAGCTTGTTAAGCCCATAGAGAGCTTTCTTGAGTCGGTTACAGCATGCGATGGATGCTCTTGGATCTACAAATCCTTCTGGTTGACTAACATAGACAACTTCATTCAGTTTCGCCGATTGAGTGAAGGCGGTTTTCCACGTCCAACTGGAAGAGACCAAGTTCATACATGCTGCTGTGAGCAATGAAGGATCAGATCGCCAGCTAATCTAGCAACCGGAGCAAATGAATCCACAAAAATCAATATCACCCAGCTTCCGACGATATCCGTTCGCCCTTAACCGAGCTTTGTTCTTCTAGACGTCTCCATATCATCCAAATTAATTTTGAAAATCCATTGAGCGGATGATAAGAATATAATCTAGACAGGGTACAAGTATCCATACATCTAGACGTTCCAAACACATGATTTCCTTCCTTGGCATAGCCTCAATCCACACAGAATGCCCTAAAAGGCTTGCTTGAAATTCTTTGGTGTTCAACATGAGTAAGAATTCAATTAAAGAAACCTCCACATAGCGTCGTTCTAGCTGTTTCCTTGGAGAACAGGACGGTTTTATCCCAATAATGTTTTCAACAGCGGAATGTCTTGAGTCCACTTTGCACGTGAGTTAATTGTTGTTGGGAAGTGAATATCGATAATTGACAGAGTTGGAATAAGATGCTTCAGAATCGTATCAGGAGCATTATAGGTGTTCAAACACATACTGTCAACATGATCGAACGAGTGGTTTCAACAATCAGAATCACTAGTGTCTGGTAGAGGTATTTGACGAGGTAAGAGGCTTTCAGTAACTGCAGAGCGCCTTCTGAGATAACGTTGTGGGAAGGTGAACCATTGGCATTCTCTTCTCGCTTCCGGGCAGCAGGAACATTAACCGGAGTTATCGAACAACCGGAGGGACGAACAACCTCATCATCGATCAAACCATTGAAAAACAAATGTCTACCTGTTTCTTTGTAGGCCAGGTGGACGACAGGAGGTTCTGGTTCTTTTACAAGTGTCAGAAAGGCTGCGTCCTGACTGTAAGGCAGGAAGTTCGAGTTCTGTACTGTTTGGGCACAGAAGTCGTAGTCGTTGCTGTGCGAGGCCTGAACTGGTATGAACAGAACGTCAAAGAACGACCACAAATCTGATTATGATCAACAACATTCAACTTTCTATTTGTGATCAGCTGCTCTCCTCGCGTTCACAACTTTTACTTGGGCAAGACACGATGGTTCCGGAGATGTGGCACCATTGGCATAGTTTGCGAGATTTATTAGCAGGTTTGGGTCTGTAGACATATACAACAGGAACCTAAGGCTTTTAGTTTTGTATGCACTGGTGTTTCTGTGTTGGGTCCTATTTGGAAGTCCTGGGGGGTTCTTGAAAAGTAACTTGCTTTTTCTTAGGCAAGGGTTTGGTATTTACCATTTCCCTCTTTTGGAGTTGAATGTACTTTGAACTTTGGTATACATCCCTGAAGCAAAGACTTTAGGTTTCTCCAAAGGCTGAGAACCATTACTTCTTTTGCCACTCAGCTCGTTTTTCCAGTTGGCATTCTCAGCAGTTAAGTCATTCATCTTTCAGGTGTACGCATACGTGAGTGAGTATTCCCTTAGACAGTTCCTCATACCGACTTTGAGACTCACATTTTCTACTTAAGGCCATCTAGCTAAATCCTACGGAGGTAATCAGTATCTTTCAAACTTAATTCTGTACAGTTTCTAATGCCTGTTGGTCACAACTACCTGTAGAGGAACCTACATCAACACCTTCATGTTTTGATCGAGCATCTAAATTCCTGATAGTGGTGTCCTTTTCTGAAGTTGATCTTTTAACTTATTTAATTTCAAAAATAGCATTGAGAGGCACTAGAATGTCTATGCACTGTTTATAGTTTTGTGAAATTTAAGTTGTAAACATTATGGGTCTTTTGTAAATGAGAGTTACGTTTCTCAGATTCGATGACCTCTTTTGTGTTTAAAACATCAGCTTCAAGTTTCAAGAACTTTAGTTGTGTCCTATCGCAGCAGAACAACGATCTTGCAAAGCAATTCCGAACTAGGAGGCACAACAATATTGAAAGTAGATGCACAAATACAGATCTCTTATTCTAAACATTCAGCAAATAAGCAGACATTTTTTATTAACAAGATTTATCTATCTCTATGGACAGGTCTATAGGTTATCAAGAACCACGATTGAATCGTACCTCCGACTCCAAGTCATACAAAATCTGTTCAAATTCTTTACTTCTTTGAAAAGTGTATCATATAGTCAGCTTGGGTAAAGTTTATGAAAAAGGTCGTACAATGGTACCTATTTTGATCAAACAAACTGTTTTTGCATAAACATAACACCATACAGAAACATAGTCTGGTTTTGATGTGTGTTTCTTTCTTTATATACCTTCAAATTGATGAAAAACACATTATCTTTTGAAGATTGGCGCCAGTACTTGACTTGGAGTCGACTTCTATGAACAAAAGAGTAACAGGTGGGTGCAAGGGTTACTATCCATTACTAGCAATTTCATTGGCGGAAAGCCAATACGCCTGTTCTTGGGACAGTTCCTTCTGAGGAACAAACATCATGGCATTAAGCTTGTCATAGAAACCGTTTGCGGGTCTAACGTGTCTTGGTTTTTCACTCATCTTTTTCATGCTAACCACTTGGTGTACCAAGACATCTTCACTATCCCATATGCGAACAGGATGGTGAGCGGAGCAAAAGGGTTCAGCATCGTACAAGACAGGTTGAGCCTCGCCTTGGCTATATAACCAAGACCTGGGTTACGGGTACCTGAGGAGGTCCCTTGGTCAGTCAGCGGTTGAGGCTTTAGTTTCTAGAAAGCATAGGAATAGTATGTGTTGGCATTTAAAATCTTGCAGACAATCTCTTGCAACATTGTTAGCATTCTTAAACAAACTAATTCAACTAGATAACTATCCGCTACATCCTTTTTTCTTAATAAAATATTTTCCTTTCAGATTGAAAAAATGCAATTGATTTTTTCTTTTCCTGAAAGATTGATTTAAGCAATCGTTTTCTTGCACAAAGTTCAGCGTTACGCCTTATTACGATGAATCACTAGGGCTTGTTCCTGTCTAAACTTTGTTTTCAGATTCAAGTTTAGACCTTGTGGGTACTAGACGACAATTCTTGCATGCAATTGAAGAAGCTCCTTTTTAAGGTCTCGATTTCCAAACATTTTTTTTTTCCTAAGGTTAACCTTAGCATGTCCGTCTATTGGGTTGGCAAGTCATTTAAATGGCAATCAAATGAAACTTTATCATATGTGTCCAGCAGATACCTCAGTTTTGGAACATTTGGAGCGTCGGTGTCAAGAAGATACTGATGATACGGGATCGTATTGTCATCAATCTCAGTCTCAGCATCGGAGTCTAAATGTTCTTCCTGGTGCATCTCCTGACTCAACTGATAATCCACATTATCAAAGATTTGATTGTCATTGGAGTGTACCTCATTGACTTGACTGTTGGTGGCACTGGTGGATGACAAGTTGGCCATGAAAACGGCAGCAGCATTGGGGCCTTCATCCACGTCTGAATCATATGCATCCTCATGGTTGACTTCGAAGATATTTGTTGTAGTCATTTGATTGGTGGTTTTCACACTATATATATATATAATATAATAAAATATATAATAGTCTAAAAAATCAACAAGATCAATAATACCGAGAAGTAGTATAGAATGTTCCCGGGTCGTTTATCCCCAACGAGGCTGTATTGGAAAATCGATACAATCGAAGATTTGAGTTTGAAGGAAGGAATTGATTTGAGAAGGTGGAAAAGTCAAATTAGATGATAACGAACAAAAACGTTTAAGAAAAACCTAGAAATTACGAAATTAAACTAGAAAACGAGAGCCCGAATCCCGAACAAAGGGGGAAAAACCTAAAATCTTTAAAAATAACCCTACGAAGAATTTTTCACTTCTAAACTACTCTATGGGACAAATAACGAAGAATGAAAAAGACTAGACCGAAAACGGAGTTCGTTTGACCCAAAAACGAGTCAAGACAAAAAACCGCACCCGGACCGTTCTTTAAAAAGTAAAAAGTTGTAAAAATGACCCTACGAAAAATTTTATATTTTTCCTACAAACTAGATGACAAAAGAAAATTTTCTAAAAAAGCAAAATATTTTTTTGATAATTTTTGTATTTTTTATGAATTAAATAAACTTTTAACGAAATTAAATTATAAAAAATATCAAATGACTTCGAAAAATTCTGAAAAATTTACCAAAAATACTTTATACTGTAACAGTCCTACGAAAAATAAAAAGAGCAAAATTGGCTTAAAAAATAAGCCCGAATAAGCTGTGTACAGCTTATAAGCTTATTAGCCGAAAACCACCTTAAATAACTAGGCCCTTGAGTCTTTAACGAAAAAGACCCAAGGGCGCAGTGGTAAGAGTGTGAGTTATAAAGGGGATCGTATCGATTGGTCCCGGGTTCGAGTCTTGCTCACCCGGACCAATTGTCTTTCCCCTTTTTTTTTTTCGAAAACTCAAAGAAGCAAAGTTGTTAAGCTCGTGGGGCTTAACAACTTTGTCTTCTACCACTTTTTACGAAAAGCCCTGAATAAGCTTAAAAATAAGCTTAAAGGTGGCTGTTTAGCTTAAAGGGCTTAAAGGCCAAAGTTTGCTAAGTCATTTTGGACATTTGGTCGAAATAATCTGAGACAAAGACAAAATAAGCTAAAAGGAGTCTAAACTTAACCTAGATGAGCTAAGAAGGCTAAGTGCTTAAAACTAATAAGCTAGAAAAAGCTTAAGTTAACAGAAACTAAAAGCAAGGCTTAAGGGCTAAAAGGCATAAGTTATTTAGACAAATAAGATAGGAAAAAAGGTAAATAAACCTAACCACTAACTAAATAATCTAAATAAGCTGGTTAGGACACAAAGGAGCTTATGACATAAGCTAAATAAGCAAAAATGAAAATTAAGCAATCCCTATACCTAAATCATGCAAAAACAGTCAAAAGCTAAGTTTGGGCTTAAAAATAAGCCATCAAACAAGCTTCTTAAGGGCTGAAAATCAACAAGCTTATAAAAGGGCTTATAAGCTCTTGAAATAAGCCAAGAGATTGGGCTTAAGTCCTCTTAAAGGCTAAGAAAAATAAGCCTAAAGTCTCCCCTTTGCACCAGGGGAGCTTTAAGGCTAATTTCAAGGGCTTATTTGACAGCTTATTAAAAGCTGTCAAATAAGCTCTAAACCAACAAATAAGCTAAAACAGATTGAGTGCCCTATGAAAGGGACTTGTGCACCAATTTTTAACTTTTAAAAATCATTTTAGCTTGCTGAATTTTGAAGGTGAAAAAGGGCTTTTGAATTTTTTATTAAAGAACTTGCCACTCAAAGGCTGGTGATTTTTGACTATAAAGTCAAAAAGACCAAAGATGGTTTTGGCAGCTCTTTAACACACACAAAATGCACTTTTTTGACACAACACTCAAAATCCAAGTGCTTAATTAAATAAGCACTTGGGAATTCTATAAAATAACTCCCATACAGAATAGCTTGAAAAATAGGTGTTAAAAAACTTTGAAAAACAATTTTGAACCTTTAAAACTTTTGAAAACAGTTTAAATAAGCTTAATAATCTAAACTAAGTCTATTTTAATGACCATAACCCATACCACAACCAATTTTGACCCGTTTTCATAGTTATCCCAAACACCCCTTAAGTTTTTAAAAAGTGACTTAAAATCTTATAAAAACTATTTTAAACTGAAGTTTCTAAAATGCTAACACTACTTTAAGCTTTTAAGACAAATAAAAGATAAAAAGCAAGAAAATAAGCACTGTGAAAAGTAAGTCAAATGAAATATTTAGCCAATAAAGACCAGTTTTAAACTATTTGCATAAAAATGGAAATGAAAGCTATTAAATAAGACAAACTACACAGAATTACCACTAATAAGCACAAATACAGTGATAAAGCTTAAATAAGCTACATGAGCTTATTGCTACAGTAATTAAGAAAAAATTAAAGAAAAGTACCTTAAATTCTTCACAAGAAAAGGGATTTTTTGTGAAGCCTAATAAGCTCTAAACTCCTACCCAGCTTATAATTAAGCTAAACTAAGCCATAACCCAATAAGCCTTCCATGTTAGCTTATTCCTCCAAGCCTTTTTTATCCAACAGTACCACTTGCTCCTTTTTGAATTTTTAAAAGTTCTGGTGAGAATCTTTGTGAGACAAATGATATAATTGCTTAAATGTGAGCTTAAGAGATCTTTAGAATACTTAGAACTTTAGAAAAATTTTAACTGAGTTTTCATTAACTTTGAAACTGATTACAAGTACATAAAAAAAACTTTAAACTTAAAAGACACTAAGAATTTCTTGCAAACTAACTTAAAAACTACACACCTTAGCCACAATGGCTTTACAATCTTTATATAGAAAAAAAAGAAAACGTCTGACTATGTGTCCTTCATCCCTTTGTCTTTCCTGTAACACACAAACAAAGAGTGTGTATTGTTTGAGTGGTTTCCACAAGCCGTCTAAACAATTCTTTGGCCCTTCAATCCTTGCAAAATCAATCTTGGCCGTTGGGGTATAGATCCTTGAGAAGTGTGGTAAGAAAAAAAATTTTTTTTGATTCCCACATTGGCAAATCTTATTAGCCTGAGAAACTAGTGGAGGGGGGGGAAATGATTATCCATGGGGGAATTGGGTTGCAGGGTAAAAGGAGGGTAGTTAACCCGTGATTTTGTCCTGGGTTTTTGGGTTTCAAAAATGGCGGGAAATAAAGTTATAAAAAGGAAAGGGGGTGACAGGGTGATAGTTTGTGGAAATGGCAAAGTTGACCCTCCAAGGTTATTTGTTTTATTGCATCCATGGTCCTTGTATTGTTATAACTTTTGGGGACTTGGAAATTCGTTTATCCGCCAAATTATAGACAATATTGGCAACCACTCGAACCTTGTGTTAAAACTTCTAGGACTTGACAGATAAAGCCTTGTGGTGTAACTTTCTCAGAATGGCAGTTGCACCCCTTGCCTTTCATTCTCTCTTCTCTTATAAATAAATTGTGTGATAGGGGTTTTGGCAATTTCAAACCTTAAACTTAATTTCTTGATGTGTTTGACATATTTTTTGCTTCGGGGGTTGACTATGGGTTGAACTTGGCTTTGACCATTACTTTTCTGTTAACTTTTTGACTTATTGACTTTTCGGACTCGATTTGGCTTTGTCTTTCACAGTCTTTTCCATTCCGAGTCCGGTTTTGTCGTTTTGGCTTTGTTTTTCGTCCTTTTCTTAGTTATCCGTTCCTGCACAATACAATTAGCAAAACAAGCGTATATTTGGCATTTTAAGTCCGTTTTTGGTTATTTTAGCTCGTTTTTAAAGGTAAAAGGTATGTGTAATTAAGCACATACCAAAATCCCCCATACTAAGGGTATTGCCAGATTCCTCACGCAATGTTATGAAGTAAACATTTACGAAAACTAAGAATCTCAATCTCCCTCGACTAATAACTTTGAAAAGTAGTAAAGTGCTCGTCAAGGGAAACTAAAGAATCAAAAGCTTCGACAAGTCCCGTTTTCATCATTTTTTTATTCATACACTAACTATTCCTAATATTTTTGGATTTTCATTTCTTTTCGTCGACTTCCTGTTTAGACTTCCTTTATCTTAAATCAACATTGGGGTCAAAGATTGAGAAACGCTCATAGAATATCTACGGATGTCCTGACTGATAAATTTCATTCGTCCCCAGATTTTTCACATAGTTCCAAACCAAGCATTAAACAAGATCTACTTGTCATATAAGTCCTAAATGCTAAGTCACCATACTTATGACTAGAGAACTTTTGACCTCCCAACATGAATATATGGTTTAATGTGTTACTCATTTCAACTCAACCATAGATCAACTTATTTCCAAGTAAAACATGAATCAAAGAATGAATTTTGACTCAAAGCATACAACTTATTAGGACCTTGTTACTTGATTTTTTAAAGAAACGAGAATTAAACTGTAGAACCTTTTGCAACATCTTCACATTATAATCATAAGTTCTTAAAGCTAGGAATGCGTGCTTAGTTTGACACGCTAACCCAGGCCTCAGCACCAGAGATATCACACCAACGACCGATGTTTCTTAGATTTTGAAAACTCACCCCGTGCTAATCGTTAGTGGGAAATCACATCAACACTCTATCTTGCCTAATATGGCTAATGATAAGTGTTTTTAGTTGACCCCTCACCTAGACCTCGCTTCCTGGTGAGTAATTCACAACACACCCAAATCTACGAAGTAAAGATGTCTTAGTTTAACCCCACCTCGTGGTGAGTCGAGTGGTGATATCACGACACATCTTCTTACTTTCTCCATAATAATCAATGTCATGACTTCATTTGGCAAAAATTACATATCAAGCATTTTCATTCATACTTCTGCATGATCATGCTTCTTTGTCATTATTAACTTTCGAGTCATCTATTAAGAACAGAAAAAATCTTCGCTAAAGAATCATTTACAAATCTGAAGCCTTTTTCTAAAAACATTGATTGACATTAGTTGAACTGGATTGAGCACAGTATAATTAAGTGGAATTGAAGCTAATAGGACAAAGCCACAAGTTACTCATGATAATTTTGTTCAGACACATAAACTTATATTTAACTCTATCACTTCTTGTTCTTCACCTTATTAAAATTCGAAGCAATCGAATTCGTGAAAGCATTAGTCCCCCCCCCCCCCCCAACCCTACAAGTGGTAAGTTAGAGAACTAGCCTAGGGCTCACCAGCGCCCGAAACGAGTCAAAAATTATTCTCATTCTAACCCATATAGGAAAGTTCAACACTGTTGACAAAACACTTATATATTATTTTTTGAAAATTTTAAAATTTTCCAATTTTTTTGGTGTTTTTATGCAAAAAATTTGGTGGTGAAAACGGATACGTGATAACAACGACGCATGGCACAAATTCAAATTCGAAGAACCCCCCCATACTAGAACTAAACATCGTCCTCGATGTTTCAAATGGGTACCTACGTAAATCTAAGGCCGTTTATGAAGTGTGCCAAAAGATAAAACGTTAGTCGATTAGATTTGATACTGGATTCCCAAACTGAAGCTGAGATGTGACACTCTTGTGGATACTTGAGAGTCTTCACAAACCAGGAAATCCTGGACATACAACACAAAGCATACAAAACATGGACAAAACACGGGTAATGGAAAATGTAAGCCTCCTCGCATAAAAACACTTATTTATTACATACTACGGATAAGCATGGGGTGCCTCCCACGAAGCGCTTGTTTTAGGTCCCGACGCTTGACCCATTTCCCTGAATTCAATTATCCTTAGGGAAGGTTTGGAGATCCGGGACAACTTCGATTGGTATGTCCCCTCCAAAATAGTGTTTTATACGATGACCATTCACTTTGAAATTTGGCCCGGAGTTTTGAGATAACTCGATGGTGCCATAAGGAAATACTTGAACAATGGTGAATGGTCCGGACCAACGGGATTTCAATTTGCCCAAGAAAATCTTCAGTCTAAAGTTGAAAAGGAGAACACGATCACCAACGTTGAAAACGCGATTTTTAATCTTAGTATCGTGGATCCTCTTGGTTTTCTCTTTATAGATTAAAGAGTTTTCGTAGGCTTGATCACGAAGTTCATTTAGTTCATTGAGTTGAACTTTCCTGTGATCACCCGCAGTTTGAACATCAAAATTTGTATGCTTGAGGGCCCAGTAGGCTTTGTGCTCTAACTCGATCGGAAGATGACATGCCTTCCCGTACACTAACTTATATGGAGTACACCCGATGGGTGTTTTGTAAGCTGTGCGCAAGGCCCATAGAGCATCATCTAGTTTGTCCGACCAGGAGGCACGATTTTCTCCCACGGTTCTCTCAAGAATACGCTTTAAACCACGATTTGACACCTCAACTTGCCCACTTGTTTGTGGGTGATACGCGGTGGAGAGACGATGAGTGACTCCGTACTTAAGCATGACCTTTGTAAACTGGTCATTGCAAAAGTGAGTTCCGCGATCACTTATGATAGCTCGGGGTGCACCAAATCGAGAGAAGAGAGTTTTCAAAAATTTACACATCCCGTGAAATTGTCCCATTTTATTATCGCTCGTGTTTAATGTTTAAAATCTAATGTTCGGTAATGGGCCAGGTTATTAAGCCCAGAGTGTAAGCCCATACCATAGTCTAAGGTCTGATTTATAAGCTACTATATAAGCCTCTTCTATGCCTTGGAAGAGGTGGTTAGTCATTTTCATAATATAATTTTATTTTCTTTTACTAGAAAGCTTTTCTCTCTAATTTTTTGTTTCTCTCTATGGACTTGACTAATCTATATAACTTTCATTGTGTTATATGATTTCCACTATCCTACAGGTTATGAAAGTCTTGTTTTTTCAAAAGTGCAAAAGAACCAAACACAGAACAGTGATCATGCTAATTTTATGTCTTCCTTGGATAAAAATAGTAATCAACTGGTCAAAGTGAATCTTCCTCAAGATCCAACCTTCTAGGTCCAAAAATGATGCCTTTTCCCTCCTGCAAAACAATTGTAGATATAAGGAATCAACAATCATGATGATTGTGTAATACTAATCCCATATGTTTTTAATATATGAGGGAAGCTATGATCATGATACTTCATGGTCATAATATGGATATATAATTTCTCTAAGAAGAGGAATCCAAACCTAGCCTCACACATCACAAAGAACTGTGAAACATGTGGTAGGAATGTTCATACCACATCTGATCACAATAACATTGAGTGGTTCCAAAGAACAGAGAACTCTTCACAAGCTAAGAAAGCTAAGTCATTCAAAGCAATCAAGAACTGAATCATCAAATGCTCTAAAGATCAAAGACACCCACTAAAAGTTAGGTTTTTAAACAAAACTAAACCATCCTAATCCAAATTTGTGCAGTATAACATCAATGAATATCTTCAAAGGATTTAACCTACACAAATATGGGATTGTAACCAAGACCGGAAGGAATGTAAGTAAATGACTTTACATACTGGTCTAAAAGGTTATGGTTTATGGTAATAGTTTCAAAAAGGGAGGGAAAGTAAATGTTCCACAACTTGAACACTGAAATGTTTTTAACAACTGTTATTAAAGCAGAAATCTCACCTGACCAATATGATCTAACTGATCAAAACTGATCATCACTTTCAAACTGATGAACTCATCAAATGATGATAAGTTTGAACAAAAAAACACACTAATAAAAACCAATTCATTGATAACCTCACAAAACTGAAGATGTTTAGATCTCTGAACTCTTATCCTCTCTAAATAAAGATACTTTTAACACACATCCCAGGTTCAAATTCCTTTTCAATGAAAAGAGGAACTTGGCATTGTTATCATAGGGCAATAATGCTTGATTTAATCATCAATTGCATAAGGGCATAAATCATGACAAAATCCTGCTCTAGTTGCAAGACTTGAAGCATTTCAGAGATCTTTTCTTGCCTCATGCCATAATGACAAAACTTCATAGTTTATCAAATGAATGTCAATAGTACATTCCTTAATGATAAACCAAAAGAAGAAGTATATGTCAAACAACCTCTATTTTGAGATAGAGTGAATTCATCAACCATGTCTGCAAAATTGGATAAAACCCTTTATGGACTCAAACTGGTTTCAAAAGCATGGTATGAAACTCTCTCAACCTATCTCACTAAACACATCTTTGTGAGAGGTATGATAGACAACAATGTTTATCTACAAAACTCAAACAAATGTGATTTTGGTACAACTTCTTGTTGATAATACTATCCTTTAGTCCACTAGCACAAAAGTGTGCAAACAATTTGAGAAATTGATGACTCAAAGATATGAAATAAACATGATAGGTGTCCTCACCTACTTCCATCCTTAAATTTCAGATCAAAAAATCTAAAAGAGCATTTTTCAATCAACAAAGAAAAAGATGTTCAAGATCTGCTAAGAAATATTTGACAAATTGTTCATCAGTGAATACTCCAATTATGCCTCCCTAACATGTTAGGAAACTAGATCTCAACAACAAGCTGTAAATTGAGTCTCATGTAAAAGAGTATGATTGGACCACTCATGAACCTAACTGCAAGCAGACCTAACATTCAATTCTCAACTGCTTTATGCAAGACATCAAGCAAACATATGGAATCCCACCTTATTTTTGTTGAGAATTTTCAGGTACCTAAATGGTAACTCTCCCCATTCTGGTCTTCAGTATCCAAAAAAGTTCAGGACTTTGACCTAAAATGATAATGACTTTGATTGTCTGGAAGACAACAGGACAGTAAAAATAGTCCCGACGATTATCAAGTTGCTTGAAAGGCAAGTAGTTTGGCTGAAGTGCAAATAAGCCACAATCTGAAGCTATGTTCTCATTAAAAACTGAAGATATAGCTGTTGCTGCATGTTTCTGCCATCATACTATGTATATCCAACTTCACTACAACAACAACAATCCATTTTCTGCACTCAAAAAAACACGCTTATTGATTCATATCTAATGAAACTCATACAATGGGATTATTAAATTCTTTCCATTCACTTCTCAATATAAACTTGTTGATATCTTCATCAAAAGCCTCTAGAGAGCCAACTTCTCAAAAGATTTGATTGTTTGAACTAGATTTGCCGAACATTGGTTCAAAACCTAAAGCTTCAGTACTAACTGAAGAAAACTGAAGCTTCAGCGCTTTTATCCAAAACTGAACAAATTTACATATATTAAGTGTCAGTTTAGTTTTTGCATACAACCTTTAGCTTACTTAAGTGAAGTAACTGAGCATCCATATGTTTCATTCATAAAATTTGCGTATAAGCATGTGTGGTATTTGTCGCCATCACTAGAAGCACGGACATATTGTCAAATAAAGAACTAACAAAACTGCATCATTTTCTTCAGTTTCAGTATAAAATGATTTTATTCTAAGTCTTCAGCTGTCTCTCGAATGAAGTAAACTAAAGCAAACACATTTGTCTCATTGCAAATGGATTTGCATGAGCACTTGTAATTTTGTCGCCTTTGCTGGAAGATTGATGATAATGATTATTATAATAATTAGTTTAGCATAACATATCACCAAACCTGAACCTAGTTCAGCTCCTTAAACATCAATCACAAGGTCTAAATAAAATCAAAATTGATTTTCTAAATTAATATTATTGTTATCTAAATAATCTCTTTCTAAGAAGTTATTTGTTTTTTAATATTAAAAAGGGATATCCAATCGTTAGATGACCTCACCATCTTTCTCTCACTTACATATTATCAGTAATAGACGGCAATTCACTAATCTAGGTGTCCATAAACAAGCGCTTTACTGACTTACACTTAATTCAAAGTTTCACACACATGTTAAAACCTAACCCTAAAACTTCTCACAAATTCACAACTTCCACTTGGTAACTATCAAACCCTCAAAAAAAGTGAAAAAGTAACCAATCATATAAACCCATTTCACCATTCACAAATCACTTCTCATAAATCACAAATCCTTTCACCAAGAACACACACACACACAAAACCTCAAAACAAATCAAATCGTCCAAACCCTAAAATGGCAAACCAAGAACAAAATCCACCACAACAAGAACAACCCTTTGTTGCTGCTAAACAAGTAGGCTTCAATCTCAAAGACATCATCCTCAACACAAACAATGAGGTTGCTCTTCTTTACCCAGAACACAATAACAAGGATTATTTTAAGTGTGTTTCTAATTTCATTTCCAAATGTTGCCTTAGAAAACCATTTACCAGATCTCCTAACATGTATAAGGAATACCTGGCTGAATTTTGGTACTCAGCCAAAGCTCTAAAGAACTCTAAGGTTTCTTTCCCAATCCCTACTGGTGGTATTTTTTGAGAAGTAGGGGTAAACTCTTTTAGGAATGCCATAGGTGCACACCAACCTACCATCACTTTAGTGAATATGTTGCACCACCATTCATTGAAGTTTTTAGCAGTGTTTTCCAAATTGATTGGGTACGGGGAAGAGGTTATGAGCAAAAAGAACTCTACAGAAAGAGTCCATTCCTTCCTAGGTGAGTTGCTATGGCACAGATCATCCAGTGTTTATGGGGTAAAAACTGAGGATTTTGATCAAATCACAAACTGAAGAAGAAACAAAAGAAAAGGGTTGTTCCTTACACTCGATTCTCTCCCTACCTGATAATGCACAAGATATAGGAAGGATATGGGGAATGATGAGGTCACAACTACACCTCACTCAAAATCTTTAGTGGTCAACAATTGGTGCACCAAAGCCCAACCAACCTGACTAAACCTCTCCTTTCCACAAACCAATGTTTGGCTATATGTGCTTCTGAATAAAGCCAGTGGTCTTTAAAGCTTCCAAAACCTCTTCAAAAGCTGAGAGTGTTTCCCAAGGCACAAAGCCTGGAGCTCAAACTGGACACAAGAAGCCTTTAACTTCTTCAAAACAACCCTTTGTGTCCAGCAAAGAGGCAACAAAAGGTGGGTCCTCTAAGGCATTCACTGGTTCCAAAATTGGCCATTCTAAAACAAGAGAAAAGAGTTCCAACTCGGCCATGGACTCAAACCCAAGCCAGCCACCGAGTTTTACAAACCAGTGTAGAACCCCCACTGAGAATTATAAAGAGGACTAGCAAGCAACTGGTGGCCCAACATCTTTAGGTTACCAGTAAGAAAAGAACCAACCCTTAGCTAGTATGTAATGTCAACATTAAAAACATAAATAAGCCTATCTTTTCAACATCTTTCATTATTCAGTCTAAGTCTGCATCAGGATGTGATGCTTCAGCAGATTCCACAGCTGAAGTTGATCTTGGATTATCTGCTCCTAATGATTCATACCTCCCGCAAATAGAAAAATATGGATGAAAGGAACAAAAACACTTCATATGAAACCTATATTTTGCAGGTACTTAGACCCACATGTATCTTGGCAGACCAAACCAAATCTTTAGTGAGGGATTGGAAAATTTTCTCACTCAACCTATAATAAGGAAAAGTGACTAGCTTCATTAGCTAGACCAAGTTAGGAAGAAGAACCCTAACTACCAATCAAGTTAGAAGTATCTAGCGAAAAGCTGGTGTCAAATGTTGGAACCCAGCTTCAAAGACCTAGACTCACCTGAAGATGATCATGTCATTGTTGTAGATGATAGTGACGAAGATGAGGAGGACGAAGTTCATCCCACTCTAAATGCTAAAACTAAAGACACTTCAGTTCCTAAATCTTCATCTCCCAGGTCTTCCCAAATTCAAGAGCTTACCAACCAAGTCCTTATTCTCCAGTCTCAAAAGCATAAACTGGGACTTGAGAAAGAAATAAAGCTGAATGCAGAAGCTCTGCTCCTAAAGCTAAACCTCCTTTTCTAATGTGGACCGCTTAAAGAGCTACTTGGGTAAGAAAGTCTTAATATAATCTGAATTTTTAAAGATCTTATCTGAAGGGGAGCAACTCAAATGTAATCTTCCGTTCTCCAACCACCACCAAAAAGCTCCTCTCAACCTGAAGGGGAGCATATCAAGGAAGATAAAGTCAAAAAGGATTTGTATTTAGAGGAGGCCGAGAAAGAGAGTACTGACAGCGATTCTGATGATGAAACTCATGTAACTGGCTCTATGGTTGAACCCTCCAGGACAAAAAAGCTAAAGAAGTTTGATTTTATCACTGAAGATGGAAGGCATATCTATCTAACTAAAGATGAAATCAATCATCTAAAGAAACTAGAGGAAGATGCCAAAGATGAAGCAGCCAAACAAGAAGGGGAAGTAAGGAAAGCCAAACTGGTTGATCTGCTTGGTCCAGAAGTGGTAAAAAAGTACTACAATGACAAGTTAATACTGTGACAAAATGCTTAATAGAAGAGAAGTATAAGAAACACCAACTGTGATGTCATGACCAGGAAAGGGAACCAATTACACTCAAAGTGTACAAAGAAGATGGTACAAGTGAAATTATTCCCAATTTCAAAGCCAGTGATCTGCACCTTGTCGAATGGAGAGAAGTGATGAAAGAATGTCCTAACAGAACTAGAAAAGGATGGGAAATCATCTATAAACAGATAGGTATAAGAATGGACTACATTCACACGACTGAAGAAGAACTAGGTATAAACTTGGATATTCCTCTAAGCAAACAGGACCCTCTTGACAAACTAAATGATCTCGCAAACAAGAAAAGAAAACATGTTGATGACATCCATGACTACTTAAAAGCAAACAAAAGGCTAAAGTCATCAGTTCAGTATAAAGATCATTTTCCTGGTACTGTGCTAAATGAACTTGTCCTTGGTATGATCATGTTCAACTCTTACCATAGACAAGATTTTGTTACCATTGAAGATCTGAAAGATTTCTAAAAACCATGCTATAACACTATACAAGAAACTCTTTATACGACAGCAAGGTCTTGGGCCTGGATGATCAAGCCAGACCTTTAGACACTCTCTGCATGCTAAAAAGTGATAAGAGAAAACTTATAACCTACTCCAAGCAGATAAGAGTCTATATGATCAGCTGAGGCACGTAAAGAATGTAATCTTTTATAATAACTTTATCTTTTTGTAAATTGTATTATACATGAAACTTAGAATGAAAGGTTATCAGTTTATGTTGTTTAATTTATATCAGTTGTGTAAGAAGAAGTTGTTTTGCTCACTCACAACTGATTTTTAACTTAGGCTATTTGTATATTCAAATAGGGGGAGATTGTTGGGTTCAGTTCCTGAGCCCTTTAGTCTTTCAGTAGATTTAAATATAAAATCCCCTAAGTGTTTCTCAAGCTGAAGTCTTTTAGCTTGAGTCGCTGAACTTTCTTTCTTCAGCGTCAGCTCTTGCATGTCTTCTTAAGAAGATTAGGAAAGTAGTCTTCACTGAGTATATGTAAGGGTACAGAAACTGAAGAAGGACTCTTGGAAAGAGCTTCAGTTCAGCTTGGTTGACAATTCCAAGCTGAACGTTGTCTATCTCCTTAACAGAAGTTGAAACGTGTTGTTTCACTTCTAGAAGGTTTACAAGGCGGGAAAAAGATTGCTTTATGTCAAAAGGAATAAAGCAATCTCCTTTGGTAAATCTTTCTTCTAAAGTTGGTATAGAAGTACATCAACTTTCCTTAAAGGACTGTACCTAGTACTATAAAGCATGTGTACATTAAATGGTAGCTCAACTACCCATTTAATGCTTGACATAGGTATTAGGTTAACATGTAAACCCTAATCCCTTTGCCTATAAAAGGAAAGGGATTCCCATAGTAAATGATATCTCTTCTAATTAGTGTGATACACATTAAAGAGTTTAGTTATCTCTCAAACAAACTGACTCCTACTACTGAAAGTTGAAGCTTTAGTTTAGTCATAACGAGTTTGTCTTCTTATTTCTCATAACTTTGTTTAGAGAAGATACGTTCGAAGGAGATAACACCTCAAATTGGATCCCATTCAACCACCTTGGTAATTCCGCAAGCAAGGTGTAGTATAGATTCTTTATTTGATTCTAATAAAATTCTATACGTTGAAAAGTACTTCTGTATTTTAAACTTGTTCTTTATACTGTTCATATATATTTGTTTAAAGCTCACTTCGTTGCCATGGAATCTGATTTGTTTAACTTGATAAACCTTATATCAGATTCCAAGGGACCAATAGCCCTACCTCTACCATGTCTTGCGAGCAACAAATCATATCAATAAAAAATAGAAAACTATTACATTTTAGGCTTATTATTAACACTATTTACTTACTAACCTAATAAATAAGGCAACGCAAACTCCCCTATCATTTATATAATCATTCCTAAAATAAACCCAGACACCCCCTAATCATTAAATAAATCATAATTCCAAATATCCGAACACCCAACCATCCTTACTTTCAGATGTTCTAATTTCTCAAATAAAACCCGAATTGGTTATTCCCCTAATTCACACAACTCGTATATTAGAACCAAACCCTAAATTCATTTTTAAATTAAATCGCTCTAAAAAATAACACCAGTAACAACCCATTCCATCAAAATAATCGTTCCAAAATTACACAAATCCATACCCCAAACTTCCTTAATTTCACAAATACCCTACATCAATTCAAAACCCTAGATCTTAATCTCACAAATAGCCTAAATTAAAAAACCCGTAAATTAAATGAAAACCCTAATCAAAAAAAAACCCAAGTATCTATAAACACCGCTATAACTACAAACGATAAAATCTTACCAGTTTATTTATTCCATACACCTCACTCACAAAACCCCAACCAAACAACCAATCAACATAGTGTCGTATAATTTATTGAGAAAAAAAACACCAAAAATGGAGTAGGAAGTGGTATAGTCAATATCACTGGAAGATAAGCTAGAAATGATGAGAGACAATGGAAGTGGGAGATGGATTAAAAAAAGTAAAAATACCGACTATTGAAATACGTTAGATTTGTTTGCACGTTTTTTTAGGTGCGATCGCTCTTTAGTAAAATATATTCATATGACACGAATTCGATGCATAGATAAATTCTAAATGTGATCTAAGATTTTAAGAAACGGCATGTAAAAAATAAAAAAATACTGAAAATATATTATTAAGATTCACTAACCAATAAAAATTATAAAACATTACATAGAAAATAATTTAACCTAACCCTATTAGCTAAGCGGGCCAAACCCAACGGGCATGTGTGCTTTAATTATCTAATGTCCCCTCTCAAACTCACAATGTTGCAACGACAAACATTGAGAGTTTGTCAAACAAAAGATAAGTTAAAATTGATAAACAAACGAATTGAAAAACCAAAATCAGAGCAACATAAAAATAGAGATGAGCGAGAGTAGAACAGACAGAACCAGGTGCAGATCCATACAAATGCAGACATGTGAAGAGCATAAATCAGGCAGGGAGGAAAGACTAGAACATGCAGACACGTGCAGATGTAGATTCATAACAAAGTTATACAAATACGAAGAAGAACCCGAGCATGCAAAGACAAATGCAGGCAAAGAAGATTCAGGCAGACAGAACCAGATGCAAGACCAGACATATGCAATGTAAAACCAGGCAAAATCAGATGAAACTAGGTAAAATCATACAAATGTAGAGCCAAACGAAAACAAATTCAAAACCAGGCAAAATCAAGTGAAACCAGGTGGCACCAAAACATGTTGTTGATTCCGAGATACAACACATAACTACTCAAGACTTAGTCGGGTTAGTTAAGATTGTAACATCACCATCACCATCACGAATACAAAACTAATTACCAATTGATAATCAAAACCAAACAATAACCCGATACAAATACCGATACTAGTTAAATCACAAAGTCAATACCGGATAAAACCAATCGTCAACCTAACCAACAATAAACAGATTAATCCGAACTCGAACAACCAAATACAAACAAATACATTTGAGCAATTCTATTTCACTGAAACCAAACTGATCCAAGAAAATCACGTGCACCAAGTTAAATTAATAAACAACTTGTTATAACCCAACACAAATACCGATACTAAATATGAATACTTACAAACCTTTCAACCCAAAAAGCCCGACATAATTAACTACTTAACAACTGAACCATTGGTTTGGTAGATGCGTTTTTATATTATGATTTGGATTTTGAATTTAAATTTAAGTTACTACTTAGAATTTCGTTTTAACATACGAGAGAGAACAGATTAATTTATAAGTAAAATAATCATTTATAACTTTAGAATATAATTTTTATATGTAAAATAAGGGAGAGAAAATGAGAAAGAGATTTTGTGTCTAAGAGAGGGAGAAATAAAGTAAGAAATTAAATTGTGTCAGAGAGATTGAGGGAGGATGTTCTAAAACCCACCCAAGTTTTCTAGCATTTGATGTAACCCTTTATTTAAGGGTGTGAAGATAAATCCTAAACAAAAAACACCTACCAAACAATTTTTTAATGTCTTTTCAAACTAAAAACTCAACTCAAAGTGACAAACCCTTACAAAGAGACCTAAAATAATTTAAGAGAATCTTGCAAGCTAAACTACATAATTCCATATATCACATGGATGCATCCAAGTGAAATCAATTACATAATACCATGCTAATTAGTACTACCAGATTCCACTAACTCAATTTACCAATACAAATTAAGTAACCATGTTTTGTTTTGTTCAAATAGACAACAACAAAAGGCTAGTCTATTCAAAAAGACGGATAATTGCTGTCACAAAGGTTGAAATTGTCGAATGGCATGATTATAAGCATCTTGATTGGATTACAGTACGAAGGGATGATGATGCTCTCTACAAGTTCAAAGAAGGCGACTTACACAGACTAAGGATCCAAGACATTGAAGATATGCTGCTTCTTCTTGTGCAAGGAAAAGTGACTAATCTAAGCGTTGAAGAACGTATTGCATTTAATGTCTCCTTACGTATGTTTACACGAAGAGTTGTCATCCAGCGACGTGTGGAAGATCTTCAACTAGGTGTTGAAAGTTATCAGAAGAAACTTAATCTCACCAAGCCCGACACGTACAGATCTAATCTGAGAAGACAAGACGCTTACACTCCATACTCCGACCCAAGAGGATTCATTTACGAGAATAAAGACAAGAAGAACCGATTGATGCGCATTGACGAACTCCACAAGTTCAGCGATGGTACTCTAGATGACGTTCGGACTGTTCTTAATGATCGCCTCAAGGGAATAAGAATGGAGTACTTGCCAGAGACCTTTTGGAGCCAACGTGACAAGGCAAACGCGAGAGCCATGATCCAGGCGATTGACAAGAGGCTAAAGACAAGGAGGATAATGAGGAGTTTGGAGAAATTTGTCGGTGGACGACCTTACGGGGGTGACCTACGGCTTCTACAAAGGACCATATGATTTATCATATGATGTTCTCATCTTAAAAAGGTCTATCCTCGTAAGATCATGATACAAGTGAGAAGTAGTATAAATGTTCCCGGGTCGTTTATCCCCAACGAGGCTTGGAATGGAAATCAATACAGTCGGAGAGAGATTTAGTTTGTGAAGAAGGAAATTGATATGATAGGTTGAAAAAGTCAAATTAGATGATAACGAACAAAAACGTTTAAGAAAATCCTAAAAATTACTAAATTAAGCTGAAAAACGGAAGCACGAATCCCAACAAAGGGGGCACAACCTTAAAATCATTAAAAAATAACCCTACGGAAGAATTTTTTCACTTCTAAAAAAACTACTCTAACGGGACAAATAAACGAAGATGACAAATAACGAAGAATGAAAAAGACTAGACCGAAAACGGAGTTCGTTTGACCCAAAAACGAGTCAAAACAAAATCCCGCACCCGGACCGTTCTTTAAAAAGTAAAAAGTTGTAAAAATGACCCTACGAAAATTTTTATATTTTTCCTACAAACTAGATGACAAAAGAAAATTTTCTAAAAAAGCAAAATATTTTTTTGATAATTTTTGTATTTTTTATGAATTAAATAAACTTTTAACGAAATTAAATTATAAAAAATATTAAATGTCTTCGAAAAATTCTGAAAATTTTTCTAAAAATACTTTACACCTTAACAGTCCTACGAAAAATGAAAAACACAAAGTTGCTTAACAAATAAGCCCCGAATAAGCTGTTTTCAGCTTTATAAGCTTATTTGCCAAAAACCACCTTAAATAACTAGGCCCTTGAGTCTTTAACGAAAAAGACCCAAGGGCGCAGTGGTAAGAGTGGGAGTTATAAAGGGGGGATCGTATCGATTGGTCCCGGGTTCGAGTCTTGCTCACCCGGGCCAATTGTCCTTCCCCCTTTTTTTTCGAAAACTCAAAGAAGCAAAGTTGTTAAGCTCGTGGGGCTTAACAACTTTGTCTTCTACAACTTTTCACGAAAAGCCCTGAATAAGCTTAAAAATAAGCTTGAATGTGACAGAATAGCTTAATATGGCTTAAAGCTAAAAAAGCTAAGTCTTTTCTGAACACTTGGACTTGTGGTGGACAAAATAAGCTCAAACTTGGACAAAAAGCTAAAAGGAGGGACATTTTGTCGAATAATCTGCAGACAGACAGACAAAATAGAGGGGGGCTTAGGAAAAGTGGTGCGTTCTATAACTAGAACCTCATTGTGCAGGGGCTAGCAAGAGTTCTGAAGTGCATAAAGACTAATGAACAAACAAAGCTTAAGTAGTAACAGAAACTAAAAGCAAGGCTTAAGGGCTAAAAGGCATAAGTTATTTAGACAAATAAGATAGAAAAAAAAGGTAAATAAACCTAACCACTAACTAAATAATCTAAATAAGCTGGTTAGGACACAAAGGATTTAGACAATAAGCTAAGATAAGATCAAAAATGAAAGGTGGATAGACGCAAGATGCCCCTTCATACCTAAATGCACGCAAAAAAACATGGATCCACGAACGCTATGGAGGTTATTGTGGTGGCTAGGTAAAAATGGAGCCATCAACAGCTTCTTAAGGGCCTGAAAATCAACAAGCTTATAAAAGGGCTGTAAAAGCTCTTGAAATAAGTGGCCAAGATATTGTGGCGTAAGTTCCCTCTTAAAGGCGGTAAGAAATACAAGCCTCAAGTCTCCCCTTTGCACCAGGAGCTTTAGGGCTAATTCGCGAGGGTCTTATTTTACAGCTAAATAGAAAGCTTTGCAAATAAGCTCTAAAGGCCCACAAATAAGTGCTAGAAACAATTGAGTGCCCTATGAAAGGACTTGTGCAGGCCAATTTTCAACGTTAAAAATAAATTTAGCTTTCATGAATTTTTAAGGTGAAAAAGTGGTGTCTTTTGAAGCGTTATATAAAACTGCCCGACGCAAAAAGCTTGTTGATTTTTGACTTACAAAGTCAAAGACCAAAGATGGTTTTGGCAGCTCTTACACACACAAAATTGCACACTTTTTTGACACAACACTCGAAAATCCATGCTTAATTAATAGACACTATGGATTTCATAAAATACTCAACAGTATAAATAAAGTCTTAAAAAACTAAACTGAAGTCACTTTTAATGACCATAACCCATAACCACAACGCAATATTGTACCCTTTTATCATAGTTGGATTATCGCCAACACCCCTTAAAAGTTTTATTTGAAAAAGATGACTTAAAAACTTATAAAAAAGAAACTATTTTAAACTGAAGTATTCTAAAATGCTAACACTGACTTAAGTCCATTTAAGAAAATAAAAGATAAAAAGCAAGTAAAATAAAGCACATAATAAGCTATGAAATATTTAGCTAATAATGACAGTTTTAACTATTTTGCATAAAAATGAAATGGAAGCTACTAAAAAGCAAACTTACACATGAATTACCACGAATAAGCACAAAATACAGTGATAAGCTAAAAATAAGCTACATGAGCTTAATGCTACAGTAATTAAGCAAAAATTTAAAGAAAAGTACCTCAAATCCTTTTCACAAAAAGGATTTTTGTGAAGCCTAATAAGCTCTAAACTCCTACCCAGCTTATAATTAAGCTAAACTAAGCCATAACCCAATAAGCCTTCCATGTTAGCTTATTCCTCCAAGCCTTTTTTATCCAACAGTACCACTTTTGTCTCCTTTTTGTAATTTTTGGAAAAGTTCTGGTGAGTAATCCTTTGTGAGACAAATGAATAATTGCTTAAATGGTGAGCTTAAAGAAGATTCTTTAGAAAACTTAGAACTTTAGACAAATTCAACTGAGATTTTCAATAACTTTGAAACAGATTACAAGTACATAAAAAAAAACTTTAACTTAAAGACACTAAGAATTCCTTGCAAACTAACTAAAACAACCTCCTCCATCGCCACTAATGGTGCTTTAAATCTTTATATAGAAAAAAAAAAAGAAAACGACTTGGACTTTGTGTCTTCTCCCTTTGTGCTTTCCTGTAGACACACAAACAAAGGTGTGTTTGTTTTGTGAGTGGTTCACAGCCTCCAATCTGGCCTTCAATCCTTCAAAAATCAATCATTGGCCTGCTGGGATATCCTTGAGAAGTGTGGGAATGCCGCCATTGGCAATCTTACAGCTGGGAAACTTAGTGGGGGGGTGGGGGAAATTGATTATCTATGGGGGAATTGGTTAGCAGGGTTAAAAGGGTGGATAGGTTAAACCTGTGATTTTGGTCCGGTTTTTGGTTTCAAAAATTGGCGGGAAAGTAAAGTTATAAAAAGGAAGGGGTGACAGAGTGATAGTTATGTGGAAATGCAAAGTTGACCCTGCCAATGTTATTTGTTTTATTTGTCATCCAAGTCCTTGTATTGTTAGTATACATTTTGGGGACCTGGTCAAATTCAGTCCCCAATAGTTATAACAATAATGGCACCACACGTCCTTGTGTGTAAAACTTCTACGACTTGGACAGTTTAAGCCCTTTGTGGTGTAACATTAGCTCAAATGCAGTTTGCACCCTTGGCCTTTCATTTTCTCTCTTTTCTCTAAATTATAAGTTTTAGGGTTTTGGCAATTTTCAACCCTTACACTTATATTCTTGATGTGTTGACTTTTGGGGCTTCGGGGTTGACTAGGGTTGACTTTGACTTTGACATAATGTAACCAAAATGCAGTTACTTTTCTGTTGACTTTTGACTTGATTGACTTTCGGCTTCGATTTTGGCTTTGTCTTTCACAGTCTTATTCATTCGATCCGGTTTGTCGTGTTGGCTTTGTTTTCTCCATTCTTAGTTTACCGTTTATCTATGCACATACAATTAGCAAAACAAGCGTATATTTGGCATTTTAAGTCCGTTTTGTTATTTTAGCTCGTTTTTTAAAGGTAAAAGGTATGTGTTAATTAAGCACAAAAATCCCCCTTACTAAAGGGTATTGCCGTGTCCTCACCTGATACGTCATACATGCAATGTTATGAAGTAAACATTTACGAAAACTAAGATCTCAATCTCCCTCGACTAATACTTTGAAATGTAGCAAAGTTGTTGTCCAGGGAAACTAAAGAATCAAAAGCTTTCGACAAAATCCTTTTTTTTTTCCCGTTTTCCACCATTTTTTATTCATACAACTAACTATCCTTTTTCCCTAATATATTTTGTTGGATTTATTTTCTTTTTTTGCTTTCTCGACATCCGTGTTTGACTTCCTTTATTATATTACACTTGGGATCATAGAATGAGAAAACGCCATAGAATAATCTACGGATGTCCTGACGGATAAATTCATCGTCCCCGATTTTTCACTAGTTCCAAACCAAGCAATTAAACAAGATCATTTGTCAATATAAGTCTAAATGCTAAGCACTCATACTTATGACTTGTGAACTTTTGACTCCCAACATGAATATATGGTTTAAATGTGTGTACTCATTTCAACTCAACCATAGATCAACTTATTTCCATAGTCATGATTCAAGATGAATTATGACTCAAAGCAACAACTTATTAGGACCTTGTAACTTGATTTTAAAGAACGAGATTTTAACTGTAGAACTTTTTGCAACATCTTCATCATTATAATCATAAGTTCTTAAAGCTAGGAATGCGTTGCTAGTTTAGAACACCTAAACAATAGCTATATATAAGAGGAAATAGAATAAACGAAGAAAGAAATCGTGAAAGTTAGAAAGGAATTGTTGGCAAAAAGACCAGGCCCTCGCTCCCCTAGTAGGATTTCACAACCAACACGATGTTCTTAGTTTGAAAACCCAACCCGTTGCTAGCGTTAGAGGGAGATCACAACAACACCTTTCCCCCCTTCCTAATATGGCTAAGGGATAAGTGTCTTTAGTTTGAACCCCACCTCGTTGTTGAGCGGAGTGATATCAACGACACATCTTTTACTTGCTCCATATTATCGAGAAATTATGCTACATTAGGCATGAATTCAATACTCATGGGCATTTTTGCATGCATACTTCATTCATGCTTCTTGGCATTTTAACCTTTCGAATTATTAAGAACAGAAAAATCTCGTTTGTAAAGAATCAGGTTACAAATTTGAACTTTCTGAAAACATTGAATGACTTAGTTGAACTGAATTGAGTACGAATGAAAAGGTTGGATAGAAGCTAATGGAGAAAAAGCCACAAGTACTCATATAAGGTTTTTGTTCAGCGACATAAACTTAATTTAACTCTATCTACTTCTGTTCATCACCATTTTTTTTTTTTTTTTTTTTTTTTTTTTTTTTGTTTTTTTTTTAATTAAAATAAAATAATGGGGTGGGGGTTTTTTTTGTTGGGGGGGTAAATTTTGTTTGTTTTGGGGGGGGGGGTTTTTAATTTTGTTTTTTTTATTTTTTTTTTAATTTGGGGAGGGGGGGTTTTTTTTGGTTGGGGTGGTTTTTTTTTTTGTTTTTTTATTGGGGGGGGGGGGTGTGGGTGTGGTTTGTATGTTTTTTTTGATTTTATTTTGTGTTGGTTTTGTTGTGGGGGGGGGGTGTGGGGGTTTTTAAGGGGGGGGGGGTGGGGGTGGGGGATGTGGGGGTTGGTGGGGGTGGGGGGGGGGGGGTGTGGGGGGGGGGGGGGGTTTTTTGTGGTGGAGGGGGGGGGGTTTTGTTTTTTTTGGGTTTTGTGTATGTGTTTTTGTGTGTTGGGTGTGTGTTTTATGGGGGGGTGGGGGGGGGGGGGGGGGGGGGGGGGGGGGGGGGGGGGTGGGGGGGGGGGGGGGGGGGGGGGTTTTTTTTGGGGGGGTTGGTGGTGGGGGGGGGTTGGGGGGGGGGTGGGGGGGGGGGGGTAGTTGTGGGTTTTTTATTGTTTTTTTGGGGGGGGGGGGGGGGGGGGGGGGGGGGGGGGGGGGGGGGGGGGGGGGGGGGGGGGGGTTTGGTGGGGGGGTTTGGTTGGCGTGTTGGGGGGGTTTTTTTTTTTTGTTGGGTTGGGGTGTTTGGGGGGTGGTGTGGGTGGGTGGTGGGGGGGGGGGGGGGGGGGGGGGGGGGGGGGGGGGGGGGGGGGGGTTTGGGGGGGGGGGGTTTTTTTTTTGGGGGTTTGGGGGTTTTTGGGGGGGGGGGGGGGGAGGGGGTGGGGGGGGTGTGGGGTTTTTTTTTGGGGGGTTGTGTTTTTTTTTTTTATTTTTTATATTTTTATAAATTTTTATGGTTGTTGTTTGTGGTTTTTTTTTGTTTGGGGTGGGGTGGTTTGTTTGTTTTTTTTTTGGGGTGTGGGGGTTTATATTTGGGTGTTTTTTTTTTGTTTTTTTTTTTTTTTTTTCTTTTTTTTTTTTTTTTAAAAAATTATAAAATTCGAAGCAATCGATTTCTGAAAGCTTACCTACAAATGGTAAGTTGAGAACTAGCTAGGGCTCATACGCCCGATCAGTTCCAAAAAATGATTCCTCGATTCTACCATTAGTAAAGTCAAAACTGTGACCAAAACACTTATTTTATTTTTGAAAATTTTTTAAATTTTTTGTCATTATTTTGGTATCATTTTGACAAAATTTGGTGGTAAAAACGGGATTTCGTGAATAACACGACTGCAGCAAAAATCAAATCGAAGATCCCCCCATACTATGAACTAAACATCGTCTCGATGTTTCAAAAGGGTTTCCTACGTAAATCCTAATGCCGTTTAAATGAAGTATAAGCCAAAAGATAAAACGTTAGTTCGATTAGTGATTTGGATACTGGATTCCCAAAATGAAGCTGAGGATGTGAAACTCATGTGGATACTGCAAGCACAAGAGTCTTCACAAACCGGGAAATCCTGGACATACAACACAAAGTATAATTTATAACTTTTTGTAATTTATTTTTGTTGGTTACGTAAAACGCTTACGTTTCGCAATAAATTACATTCGGGCATACCCGGAAGCACCTTTACCCATCTACACTCAAACAAATACCCACTTTTATACCCAATACCCAAAATTAACTTATTTTATTTATTTATAAACCCTTCAAAACCGGATCCTAGCTTATAAGACATAAAACAAATCCATAAATCCATAAAACTTTAACTTGACACTAAGACTCATACAACTTGTACACCAACCCCTATTTTCTAAATTGGCTTGTCAAGGTACAAAAGACCTTGTTGAGCCGTGAGTTTTGCCTAGGGAGGAGGAGAAGGGTTCTTACAACCTTGTACTTAAACCACTACACATCCCATGGTTTAATCTTAGGTTGTTTTGATACCATCTTGTTATAACTAGAAAGTCCTATTCCATTTAACTCTCACACATTCATTCACTAGCAAATTGCAAAAAACTCCTCTCTATATTCTCAAACAAACAAGGCTTCAAAAACTGGTGCTAGGTTCCCATTAAAATTCATTCTACAAGTATTCCAAGCATTCTATTGTTCATTCTAAGATTATCTAAGGTTACTCAAGGTTATTACAAGCTTGGATTCGGGTTTAACAAGGATTAATCAAGAAAACATATTTAGGGTTTTCTTGATTAGGGTTTTGATTTTAGAAGCTTGGTTAGGGTATATGTCTTGTGTTCATCATCCTACTCATCTTCTATAAGGTCTATTTAAAGTATTCAATATTCATTCATTCATTATCTTATGTGTACATTCCCCCCCCCCTTGTTATATATTTAAACACCGACCCAGATTCCATTTTTGTGACACATGAAGTTATTTTAAAGCATATATGATTCGTATTATTGTTGTATGGTGAAATAATACTTGAAAATCAAGGTACATGCTTGGTTTAAAGTGTTAAATAAGTTATAAGAAATAAATTACAATAAATAGAGTTTGTTAGGTTTACTTACAAACTTAATGTATCAAAAGATCACAAGGGACAGGATTTATTTGGACAGAGGTTATGATTTTAAAAGACTTTAATATTATGTAAGCTATATGTATATATATCTTGATAAAATAATGGTGCAAAGTTACTAAGTGAAATTAATGTATAAAAACTATATTTATAATCAAACACCTAATTAACTTTAATAACTACTGTTTGGATTCGAACATAAAACCCTACATATTAATTTTGATTAAATTAGAACTCTTCACAAGGACGTAACATGAAAAAACTCAAAACGATTTATAAACGAATAAGATATAACATCTAACGAGTTAACGTAATTAATCGTAATAAGTGATTTAATAAAAAGTTATTTTATATAAGAACTTCCTGTCTCAGATCTGATCTATAAAAATCAATATTTTATAAACATAGTACATTTCATGACGAATCCAATGGCGTAAGAAACTCAAGAAACGATGGTGAAGATTTGTCCCTCGGTATGTAGGTAGAAACTGATATGCAAATGAACTTTTCCCTTTTATATAAAGTGAGTATTTTAATAAAAGGTGGGTGAGTGGTGACCAAAACAAGTGAAAGATGAGTATGAGTGAGTAGAAGTGAGAGGAGAGAGAAAGTTGAGTTGACGCTGATGTGAAAGGTGAGTAGTATGATACCACTCCCTTTAGCCTTAGACTAGTCTTTTTTGTTATAGTATCTTGTCCAACAAAAGATGCGAGTTTAGTCGAATAATTGTTACGTAATTAGTAGAGACATTACGATATGCCTAAATTTATGTAACATCAATTATTCAAATATGCTTTTAATTTTTTTAAAGTCTTTCATTTACTTCTACTCGTTTATGCTTCACTTGCTTCCTTCCTGTAAATAGTACTATCATTTATTTCACTTGATAGTATCATAGCGTATTAAATGCTTGAATAAGGTTTCACATGTTGTTACATCCATAAGAAAGAGGTACCATCTCTTCATGGGAGTCACTAAGTAGTGTGATTATCATTGGATGAAAAGAGTAATCAAGAGTTGCTAATATTATCTTTAACTATGTTTCTTATAAATTTTTACCCGACTAATACACGAGTTTAACTTTTAAGCAAAGCAAACTCTAACAGGTTTGAAAGATTTTGAGATACGTTTTTTCGCATGACTTGATAACAAGATCTCACACTTTTCTTTCAATATATTGATAACGAATTAGCTTCTCAAAATCTTGCATAGATTTTAAAATAACCAAAAAGAAAAAGTGGGCTTATAAAACAAAAATTAGTGAAACTAGCTAGATAATAAACTTTTGCCAAGAGTACACAAAATGAGTAAAATGTTGAGAGCCTTTATGAGTGACTTCTACTTTCTCACAGACGTGCTGCACACATGACGAGTCTCACACGCCACCTTTATCTTCTTTGTTTTTGCTTGGCTATGCATTAAAGTCTTTTGAAATTTCACCTATTCAAGTAGCTAAAAATTAAAGCTTATAAATAGTCACTCATTCATTTCCATCTATCCCATATTTTCCTACATTTATCTTCCACACACCAACACAATCTTCTCATCTAAATTTCTCTTCTCACAAAACACCCACATTATAGTTACCTCCGAAACAACAAAAGACCCTTCTTACTTGACCACACGCAATTATACATATTCAGGTTGTACATTTGAAGTTAGAGATATACTTGAAACAGAGGTATTCTTAAGATGTCCGTGCATTACTAGTTAGAGATAACTTTCTGCATCTACTAGATACACAAACTCTAATCTGTAGAGTTCTCGAGAATTCTTGCTCCAATCTTGAGTCAAACAAGGTAAGACTTTCTTTCTGTTTCAATGTTGTTACAACTTTGTCATCTCAGCCCCAATCTTATTATTGCTTTCTTGTTTTTTGGCCCAACAGGCATTAGTTGGCAGAGAACGTGAGATGGGATTAGTAAGTCGAATTTCATAATCAACTTTTACTACTTTGAACATAAAAAACCTTGGTTGAAGTTATGAAGTATAGTTCTCTGAAATTGAATAGTTGGTTCTAGGATACTCTAAAACATTATAGCTTCTTCTAATATACTCTTAAATATAATAAAGGGTAAGGAATAACAAAACGTGGGTACCAATTAAAAAATCTAGTCCGGCTTCTAACTGGGCATATACATCGGGATGTATATTCAGTACTAATTTATTTTCTTACTTTCCTACATTAAGGCATTATACAAATGTAGATTTAAAAAATGAAGTGAAAAAGTTTGGTTTTTCTTATATATTTTCCTAATCTTTTACTACCTCCGTCCCACATTAAGTGTCCACTTGACTTTTTCAAAGTCTTTTTTCTTCAACTTTGACCTTAATGATTTCTTCTTACGTTATATGATACTTGATGCAAGATATATGAATGGATAAAGTTTTGAATATATTTTTCGTTGGTAGAATTTTCGTTCAATATTATATAACACAAACAAAAATATTTATGGTCAAAGTTGATAAAAAAATACTTAAAAGATTCCATTGTGGACACTTAATATGGGACGGAGGGACATCATTTCGGAATTATTAAATCTTATGTGAAAATAAATTGGACCAATCGCTTGATTTTGCCACGTAGGCAAAATCGTGCGATCTGATTGGTCAATAAAAAGTCAAAATTGAATCAATTTGGTCAAAATTGAAAAAAATTGGTGGAGAAATTTGATGGAGAAAAAAAACACATAAAAATATATGTGTCAAATTTGTGAAAACAAAAACTTGAAAAAATGGGAGATAATTAATAAAACTTTAGTAGTTTAATTTTAAATAAATTATATGGAGTTAAAAGTGTAAATTTATAAATTTACAAGTTTTATTATAACTTTAAAAAATAAACAAATAACCCCTTAAACTTTAAACCTCTAGACTTTATATTTTAAAATACAACAAACGTAAACAATTTCTTACTTCCAAACAAAGATTTAAAATTATCTAATCACATCTCAAATCTACTCGAAGAGTTTTTGGTAGATTTTTCACTGTCGGCCTGAAATCATGTTGTACAACCGAAGCACATCGAAGGTTCACTTGACCCGACTCCGGGCTACCTAAAAGGGTTGTTTCGCTGGGATTAGTTGGCTCACAATGTCGAGTCAAAAAACAGGTAAATCAAAAGAAAAAAATTAGTAATCATCCTCAAATTCATATACTACGTAATATATAAAAGATTTAATGAATCTATTATCTTCATATATTTCGATAATACTCTATAACATAACTTATAATAAGCCCCGTGCGTGCACGGGCATTAAAACTAGTTTTGTTAATATGAATATATAATTTATATTAGAGTTTTAATAATCTAACTTTCTTTTCCGGATTATCAAAGAGTCTGTTTTAAAGTCCATGCCCCATTATCTCTGTGAACACCTCTTCAATTTCTCTAAGAACTTTACTAGTTACATCCGCAAGGTATATTTATATACATATGCTTTTTCTCATACAACATTGAATGTAATTAACGAAATGCTTGAGTGAATTTTTTTTTTTCAAATGGAATGTCACTGGAATGGGAATTGTACCTTAAATTACAAAGCGAGTCATTCTCATGGTGTTATCTATATATTTGACATAATAATAATGAGATAAAAGTGGAATCTAACCTTAATCCCAAAAAACCAAGAAGGGATTTGATACTAGTGAGAGTCTGTTTGTTGCTCGAAAGTGGGTGTCACTGAAATTTAAAAAACGTAAAAGCAAATTAAAAAGAAACATATTAGGAGATTTAATAAGTAAGAAAAGTAAAGAGATTACAATTTTCTCTTGTCTCATTTCTTCTTCACGGGTGTTGCTTGGCTGAGATGGTGCATCGTCCCTAAACACGGAACGAATGGGCTCCAACGCATATGCTTGTGATAGAGACCATATGGGCGCCACACACAAGACATAAGCTGAGCACACGATTTTGGTACCGACATGGGGAGGAAACTCAATCGCAAACTCATCCTTACCCCTTGCATTAAACACAATGATTCTAACCGACAAGGCTTCAGCGAGAGCTCACAACACATACGACGGATACACGGCTTCGACACCCGATATATCCATCTGGACCACATATTTCTTGTGAAAAACTTCATCCATTCCATACCCTTCGTGCCCTTTAGGATGTTAACTCATCTGTAACAAAAAAAAATTATATATAAAATAAAACAATTACAGAATTTAAAAAAAAATTATATTTGTATGCATACCTTCATGATTCCAATCTTGTACATCTTGAAGTGGTCAGCCTCCGAGTTCGTAAGCTCGCGGTTGACTGCCTTGAACAAAGACTCTTTGCTATTTCCAGGCACATCAATGGTTTCGAATCCATGTTCCCTTATTCTCATTTTCCCTTTTCGGGTCAAATCTTCAATATTGTCAGTTTCATTTGGTATTTTCGTTGGATACGTTGTTCTGTTTAAGAGTAGTTTACTGTGCTGTATAGAATTTTCTTGAAAGATCATGTTTCTGACATGATCAATTTTTTGCCCTGGATCGATGGCTTCTTCGTTAGGGTTCATGGAGGAGCAGATTAAAGGAAAAAAATGCATCTCTCTTGGTTACCCTTCTGCTCCTCCATGAACCCTAACGAAGGAGATATCGATCTAGAGGATCAGGCAAACATTGAGCATGTCAGAAACATAATCTCTCAAGAAATTTCTGTACGAGACAGAAACTACTCTTAAACCGACCGACTTATCCAACGGAAATACAAAATGAAACGGATAATATCGAAGATTTGACCCGAAAAGGGAAAATGAGAATAAGGGAACATGGATTCGAACCATGATTGTGCATGGAATTAGCAAAGAGATCTTTGTCAAGGCAAGCAATCCGCAGAGCTTACTACTCGGGAGGCTGACCGACGTTCAAGATCACAAGATTGGAATCATGAAGGTATGCATACAAATATAATTTTTTTTTAAATTCTGTAATTGTTTTATATATATTATATAATAATTATATAGTAGTATATATAATTAAAAATATAGTATAATATATATGAGTATTTTGTTAGAGATGAGTTAACATCCGAAAGGGCACAAAGGGTATGAAATGGATGAAGCTTTTTACAAGAAATATGTGGTCGAGATGGATATATCGGGTGTAGAAGATGTGTATCCACCGTATGCGTTGTGAGCTTTCGCTGAAGCCTTGTCGGTTATAATCGTATTTAATGCAAGGGGTAAGGATGAGTTTGCGATTGTAGTTTCTCCCCTTAGAGGGTAACCCAAACTCGTAGAAGTCGCGAACAGCTTATTGTTGTGTTTGCCCGACCAATTGAGGTCTCTATCAATAATGCGTTGAGCCATTCTCTGTTTAGGGACAATGCACCAACTTAGCCAAGCAACACCCCTCAAGAAGAAATGAGACAGGACGAATTGTATTTTCTTATATTTTTCTTACTTATCAAGTCTCCTAATATGTTCTTTTTTTAATTTGCTTTTACATGGTTTTATTAATACCATTCCCTAGTCTTTCACACCCACTTTCGAGCGGCAACAGACTCTCACTAGGATCAAATGCTTTCCTGGTTTTTCCGGATTAAGGTTAGATTCCCCTTTTATCTCGTTATCATTATGTCAAATATATAGATAATACTTTTTCTTATTATTAAAATGATAGCGATATTTGTTAGTTGTGATGACAATGTTTAAGGGCGTGCTTTCATATTCTAATTTAGCTTTCCTCATGATATTGGCAAACTAGCTACTATTATTGCATAAATTAAGTGAACCATATGATAAAACAAATATGTAGAATGATGTTCAGAGAAAAACATTAACACGATAATGTGAATGAACACTAAAACTATGTTTTCACAGCCTGAGTGTGTAGTAAATGTGGAAGCGATGAGCTCAAAGAACGTGGTGTTGGTGGTGGTGGCTGTTGTGAGCTGAGATCAAGCATGTTCGATCAGGTGCTTAATTGCAGGGCTCGAAAGTATACAACTTTTTGGTATCAAATGTCTCCGAAGGCTAATCATGATCCAAAGGTGTGCTTATTAAAATTAAATTTAACCTACGCATTTAAGAAGAAAAGTGTTATGCCCTTTTTTTAACTAACTATCCCTATTATATGACACTCTTGATTTAACGCCAAACCACAAACGTGTTGAAAATATGCTGGTCTATTCCATCATGAAGGTTGATTTTATGCTCTTGTATAGATCATGTTTGAATATTACTCACTATCGTTAGTATTATTAACAAGACATGGGGGTGGGTCAAAATGTGTAAAGGTGTACATGAGTAACTTTTTGAGTACAAGTCTAATGGGGCGGGGTGGATTGAAAACACTTTTTTGTCCAGTTTGTAAACATACACTCACTGTTGTTACTATGGTACCAACGACAATAGTTGTAACTTAAATCTTTGAATAAAACGATGAAGGTGGTTGTATGCATTAAAACTACACTTTGAAAAATGTGAATTGGAAATACTCATAAGCCAACTTTTTTTTTGGCTTTTGAGCTTATCAACTTGATCTTATAGCTTATATAAGTTTGATAGCTCAAGCTCATAAGCCAAAAAAGTTGAGCTTATCGTCTTTGTTGATTTCAAATAAGCCCTTGGGCCTAGAAAATAAGAATCAATTCTTAAAGTAGGATGGGTTTTGAAAGTATAGCTAATTGTAGGATGGTTTGCTTTTTGTGTTCTAAATATAGGATGATATCCTTTTTACCTTCTAAATATAGGATTTTGTAGTATTTTAATCTCATATAATTCTCTCTTGTTCCCATGCTCAGCCAATCTTTCATAATATAACAGAGTAACTTCATTTGAATAAGTTAACAAAACAAGATCCAACAGTATATATGTTATTATGAAAAGGTATGTGATCGTGTCTGCTTACCTTTGAGTTTTGACTAGTCCTTTCATAATAATATATACCGATTTGCAAACAATCTTAAAAACTCAAACTTGGCGCAATTATTGGATCCTCGACATAGCTATTACACATAATGTAACATATTTCATTAATCCTAGCAGAAAAAGGACATTTTATTTGATTGTGACCGGCAACTTTGCTCTTTCCGTGTATTTACGAATTACCAGGTTCTTTAGGATCTTGAGTGTCCATTTCATTTCTGAATCGACTTTGTAGTTTTCGTCCTCTACGCACAACAAGTTTCTTCGGATCCACTTGAATGCTCCATTGGGGATTAGTCAGTAATCAACGTGAGGTAATGGGTTAAAAGTAGCACAATATTGTTGTCGAAAAGTCGAAGTGGAGTACACATTATCAACAATGTGAAGTGGGTTGTCTCTTCCTCGTCGACAAACGACGACTGCATGTGAACATGGAAATATGTGCGCTTGCCATTTACCAAAAGTGCAGGTCCGCTCAAGATATTAAACGGTGTGTACATTGCCACCAAACCCATTTAATTGTTGTTTTGTGCAGTATACTTTTGAACCATGTTTACAGTTCTATTAAACGCAAGGGTTGATCAACGCCTCAAGATGTTTTCCATTAAGTTCATGATAAGATTTCATCTTAAATGTTAACATTTCTATTCTGGCATACTCTAACATTGCATAAATTAAAATATATACCCAGGCCGCTTTAAACACTTTTCATTGCTATTTTAACCTAAACCAAACACTCCTTGTTCGCATTTTAACATCATCCAAACACACATTATGCTGTATCAAGAAATTAAAAGATTTCGGCTGATAGCCCTAAAATAGAGTTAATTGCATTTTTGGTCCCTGTGGTATGGCCAAATTGCAGATTTGGGACCTTAACTTTCGAAATTGCAGTGAGAGTCCCTATTTTCAAGTTTCCGTTGCATTTTTGGTCCCCGACCAAAGCTAAATGACAAAAATACCCTTATCCTTTTCTTTTTCTATTTTCTTTTAATATTAACAAGCGTAAATTGCATTTTTGGTCCCTGTGATTTAAAAAAAATACGATTTTTTTTTAAAATTTTGTAAAAAAAATTTATATGCTTTACGTATAATTTTTTAAATATTTTTTAGTTCGTTTTAAATTTTTAAAAAATTAAAAAAAAAATTTCGTTCCTTCGTATATACGTAAAGTATTTAAAAAAATTTACGAAAAAATTTCGTACTTTTAAAAATCTTAATTTAAATTTTTTTTAAAAATCTTAATTTAAAGAATCTTAATTTCGTACTTTTAAAAATCTTAATTTTTTTCCGTGCTTTTAAAAATCTTAATTTTTTTTTTAAAAATTTCGTACTTTTAAAAATCTTGAATTTTTTCCGTGCTTTTTTTCAGAAATTTTTTTTTTACGAAAATTTTTTTTTTTCAAAATTTTTTCCTTTTTTTTAAAAAAAAAAAATTAAAAATTTTTTTTTAAAATTTTTTTCCGTGCTTTAAAAAATCTTAAATTTTTTTTTTAAAAAAATTTCGTACTTTTAAAAATCTTGAATTTTTTCCGTGCTTTTTTTCAGAAAATTTTTTTTTTACGAAATTTTTTTTTTTAAAAATTTTTCAAAATTTTTTCCGTGCTTTTAAAATTTTTTTTTTTAAAATTTTTTTCCGTGCTTTTAAAAATCTTAAATTTTTTTTTACGAAATTTTTTTTTTAAAAATTTCGTACTTTTAAAAATCTTAAATTTTTTAAATAAAAACTCTCACTGCAATTTCGAAAG